>RJWJ010048252.1:0-10676 GCA_004363605.1 Indri indri | reverse complement strand
AATGCAAGATGGCCACCAAGGCATTAAGGACTGTGGATTCCTGAACTGGTATAATAGAAATTCTGAATCAAAATGAAGAAACTGATAAAGTCAAAGAAAACCAACATTTTGCTACTTAAACTAAGATGGTAGTGAATTGACATAGAAAGTAAGTAAAAGAAGGTCTCCTAACACTGCAGTTCCCAACCCTTGGCCGAAGACCTGTACCAGTTTGTGGCCAGTTAGGAACTGGGCTGCACAGCAGGAGAAGGTGAGTGAGCAAGCAAAGCTTCGTTCGTATTTACAGCCGCTCCCCATGGCTCACATCACGGAGCTCCACCTCCCATCAGATCAGCAGCAGCATTAGATTCTGCATTACAGTGAGTTGTATAACTATGTCATTGTATATTACAATGTAATAATAATAGAAATAAAGTGCAGAATAAATGTAATGCATTTGAATCATCCTGAAACCATCCCCCACACCACCACCACACCCCCGCCCCACTCCAGGTCCATGGAAAAATTGTCTTCCATGAAACTGGTCCCTGGCGCCAAAAAGGTTGGGGACCACTGTCCTGACAGAACCTCATTAGATTCTCACAATTTGAGAGAATGAAAGCAAACAGTGAAAATGGTGAGAACCACTCTGTTTCTGCTATTATAGATCATGTAAGTAAGATCTGTTGTGCCAACTGAGTAATCCAAGTCACATAAAAGAGAGAGGTTACCAGTATGGTGGGTCTTTTCCCTGATGCAATGGTCAATAGCACCAGGAAGAAAGCTGGATGCAGTCACACCATGTTCCTGGGAATGAAGCTAAGTGGAAAAGAAGACCATGTAAAGGAATTTACCTGGGTACTTTGACATCAACAAATATAAGGAAAGGAAATACAGAAAAATAAAAAGTCCTTTTCTAGGGATACCTATGATCTGTTCCCTTGCCATCTATTTCTGCTTTCTAGGACTGCACTGTTCAATACAGTAGCCACTATATGTGACTATTTAAATTTAAATTAATTAAAATTAAATTAAATTAAAAATTCCATTCCTCAGTTGCACTAGCCATATTTCAAGCGTTCAATTGCCACATGTGGCTGGTGACTACCATACTGGACAATGCAGATACAAACATTTCTTTACTAACATTATACACAACAAATAATAAATATCAAATTATTTTGATGAATTTCAAAAGTCTATCTGGAAAATATATACACGAGGATCAGAAAAACATCAAAAATTTTAAAAAGGTGGGGGAACTTGCCCTGAACTAGTATTAAAATACATGTAATGCTGCTATAATTAAAACAGCATTAGAGATGTTAAAAGGAATAGAGAAAGAGATCATTGCACAATTAGATGATACAGAAATAGATCTAAATATACATGGGAATTGTAACATCATAAAATATGTCACTTTGAATCACTAGTATTGGAACAGCTAGTAATAAATTTTGGAAGAAAATAAAACAATGATTAGCTACTTCACATCCAAAAAAATTTCAGATCAGATTAGAAACCTAACTGTATTTAAAACAGTTTAATAATCTTGAGATGAGAAAGATGGAAAAGAATTCTTAAAGAAGACATGAAACCAGGAATAATAGGCATAATTATAGACATAGGAAAAATTCCCGAGGTAAAACCTGAACTTGCAAATTTAAACGGTTTGCTTTGTAAGATGCATAGTAACTAAAAAAAGTTACCATCTAGAAATGACTTTAACATTTTATGAATTTAAGGGAAAAAAAGAGAAATCTAAAAGGAATCTAAGTAGAAAAATATAGTTTTCCAAAGAAAGGAATACATTCTATTCAAGATTCCTTTGAATGGTAACAAAAATTGACTTTATAATAAAGCAATAAAAATAACTTCAAATTTTGAATACTGGAAATAGTATAGGCCACCTTGACCATGGTGCAATAAAAGTAGAAAAAATGTTTAAAGTATACATTTTAAAACCCAATCAAATAAAAATTTCAGGAAACAAAACCACACTATTCTAAATAATTCCTGAGGCAGAGAAGAAAACAAAGCTATAATTACAGACTATTTAGAAAATAAGGATAATGGAGAATTTCTGGTTCCTGGCAGATGAAGAACTAGCTTGAGCAGCTGGATTCCTCTAAAATTTTTTTAATTATGAAGCAAATAGGAACGACAGGGGAGAGCTTGAATCCAAAGAACTAATCTAGGAGAATCCCTTGCAAGAAAACAAAGGAGTAATCCTCTGGAAACTTCTACCTGTACAGGAAGGAGAAGCCCATCTGTTTTTTTCCTTAAACTCACCAAAACATGTACAAACTAGTGCTCAAGTTCACCATACCTCCTTGCACATTACAGAAACTAGAGTTACAGCCCCAGGGGAAGCCGAGCTCACAGGCAAAAATAGCTACACAATAAGGAGTATGTGAGAAATTATGTTTTACGAAGATGCCCACATCTATATATTTATGTATTCCCATATGCTTGTCTTACAATGTAATTGACATTCCTATGTGGTCTATGTTTTCTCATCTTGAATTTGAGCAGAGACTCGTGACTATCTCAGAGAGTGGGGTAGGAAAAAAGTGATGCTATGTGACTTCTGGATTAGGTCAAGAAAAGAATATAACTCTGTCTGGTTCTCTGGTTCTCTTTCTCCCCCTCTCTCTCTCTCTTGTCCCCCTACCCTGCCTCCTTGGGACCCAGCCACCATGTTGTAAGGAACCTCAAGGCACATACAGAGCACACTTATGGATGTTCTTGTAGACAGGCCCAGCCAGGCCTCCAGATAACAACTGCATCAACCACCACAAATGTGAGTGAAAGCAAGTCACAAGATTTTAGTGCCCAGCCTTCAAATCTTCCAGCTGAGGCCCCTGATACAGTGGAGTAGAAACAAGGCATCTTTCCTTGTATACTGTCTGAATTCCTGACCCACAGAAACCATGAGAGACAAAAAATAAAATAAAATTACTTTTTTAAAGCCACTAATTTTTAGTTGGGCAACTTAAACTGAAATGTCTCCCATACCTTTACGTTCAGATTTAGCTACAATGACGTTGTTTTAGTCTGTGCACCAGACTTCTCACTTTCCCCTAGTAATATGATACAGGTTTTGGATTAAAAAGGTCATGGAATTTGTGACCTTATAAAGTGAAAAGGGATTAAAATTGCTTAATGTATCAAGATACTAAAAACTTATCTTTTCTTAGAATTTTAAATGAGAATAGTGAATAATGTCATTACATGTGGAAGATTCTCCAAAACAACTGCCTCCTTTCAACTATCCCATTTGGGAAGAATCCACTTTTGGGTCTCCACTCACAGTGATTCTTCTAGTTTTGAAATGGTTAGAAAAATCTGGACAGTCCCCTGGCAGTTTGAGTACCTCATACTTATCTACTGTATTCCAATTTTCAGAGCATTTTCATGTATATTATCTCATTATGATGTTACAGCAACCCCATGAGGTTTACACAGCAAGTATTATTATTTTTGCTACTTTACAAATGAAAAAAATAAAATTCTAACCTGATAAGTGTTTGACTCAGAGACTCACAGCAGAGCTGGGATGTGGACCAGGCCATCTGATTCCTCAAATGGTATCTCCATGACTCCACAGTGTTTCCAGAGGATTCTGCTCAAAGTAGCAGTGAAACATGGAAGAAGTTTCTTCTTTTCATATGTTATGAATTGAATATGTCTCTTCAAAATTCATATGTTGAAATCCTAATCCCCAATGCAATGATATTTAGAAGTAAGGCCTTTAAGTGATAAATAAGTCATTAGGGTAGAGCCCTCATGAATGGGATTAATGCCCTTGTAAGTAGAGACATAAGAGCTTGTTCTAGTTCTCTTCTCTCTGCTATGTGATGATACAACAAGAACACCGCCATCTGTAAACCTGGACACCAGATTTGCTGGCACCTTGATTTTGGACTTCCCAGCCTCCAGAACTGTGAAAAATAAATTTTTGTTATTTAATCCACCCAGTCTATGATATTGTGTTATAGCAGCCCAAACTAAGACACCACGATTTTTTAAATACTTAAAATTTTAAAAGCCAATTAACATCTTTTAAAAGAACAACTAGCTCTGAACAGTATCAGAGTTCCTGATTAATGTCTATATGAAACACTTAGTATGTGCCAGGAAGTTTGATGTTTTCAATAAATCCCATGTAATCTTCATATTGGTCTTATGATTATAAGTCATTGACATTATACCAGCTTTCATAAGCGATAAATGCAGACTGCACACATCTAACCACCATTCTCTGTGCCAACAATAATCATGAAAATATATTATGCATGCCTCCATGCCAAAACTAGTTTTTCATAAGAAGTGAACTGTCCGTGACTCAGGTGGGGAGAGGAAGAGGGAGGTAGAGTACACAGCTGATGGATATTTAAACTTTCATGCCCAGAGAGCAGATGTGGAAATTCATTGAGAAGTTCATCATAGGATTTTGCACTGTGCAAAGGGGAGAAAAATATTTTCCCCTTACCTAATTCACAGGATGTAACAGGAATTAACGAGTGTCAATACATCAAACCACTTAGATGAGAACAATAGATGTCTCCCCAAAGATGAAATCTGTAAAGATTCATCTGTATTCCAAATTTTTTCATAAAACCTGTATAACTGATTAGATATGCAAGGTGGACAGATTAATGAGCTTTCTTATTTAAGAGCTTTCCTATTTCTTGACTTTAAGTTTCCAAATTATATAAATTCAGGCTTAATTTTAATTTTTAAGATAAATTCCAAAAGAGGAGGAAAGAACAGCTGATTCATTCTGGTTCAGTAGGTTACTTTTCCATTCGATTTTATATTTTTCTGGCAGCTATTAGCAGTGTTCCAGGACTGTGATGTCAGATAACATATGCCACGCAGATCCAGCACCATATAAGTGGGCCAGCAGTTCATCCTGTTCCCCACTCTCACACAGCTCAGCCCAAAATGCAGCTTCTATCAACCTCAAAACCTCCTGCTGATTCATTCTTGGATTTTCTCTATGAAACTACAGAGCAGAACAAGAAATACCTGGGGCTCAGAAATCTGCACACTCATTTCCAGCCAGCTCAAACACCTGGGTCTCCATAGACTTTGGGCCTATGCACAGAAGAGGAAAAACTCCTGTGAGAATCAGCAGAACTCCCACATTAAACTATTTTCCTCTCCTTTTATATCCAAGATGAATTCCAATAACAGCGTCTAGGGTCTCTACCTTAGCCAACTGCTTCAACTTCCCTTAGAGCTCTTTGGCAAATACACTGTGAAGATCCAGATTGAAAATACCTCACTCCAGTCTCATGAGCAATGGGTCTCAGTGGCATTTACATGCCATTTCAATACTGGAAACAGAATTAAAGAAGCAAGAGCACAGTCATTCGATATTCATGTCTTGACTACATACCATGAGTCAGGCACTTGGCTCATATTAAGTATTTCATAGATTTATATCAATAACTTGAAGCTTAAATTGTTTCAACCACATGATATACATTAAATCATGCATGTGTAATTGAGGTGCAATGAGTCCTCACACTTAAAACATACTCTGCCATTCCAAAAATGACCGCTTAACTGTAAATGGTTTGGCTCTTACATCACGAAATGGAGGGAAGAGAGCAAGAAGAGGCCTGCTCTTTGCTGCTACTGTTCATTCATTCAAATTCTCTCTCATTAAAAGGCAATCATTTACAGTTTGATATTTCAAATAAGTTAGAAGTCTATAAAGAAATAGGCAATTTCTAAATGCATAGACTTTAAATTCCTCATTCCAAGATTCACACAAACAACTTATTTTTTAGCATGCTGCTAGATGGTAAATTAACAGAAGCCATGTCTCCTAACTATAGAAGGGTTAAGGTGATGTATGTTTTTTTATTATAACCAGGCTGACTTAAAAGAAGATAAGCCTTCCACTGTTAAACCAAAAAGAGATAAACTTGAAAATATAGTTATGAATAAATATAGAGATTAATAAGAAGTGAGCAATCTAAGATCTTCAACTATCATACATCGTCCTCCAGCGCAAATGATTTCATTTGCTTTTTAAATAGATAAATACAAAAATGGCATTTTCCCTTGGCAAGAAAGTAACTGTTTTGTATTATTTACCTAGACTGCATCTGTGTTTCTAAAAAGAACAGTAAATACATTTCTGGAGCAAGACATGTTTCTGTGATAATGTGAGTAATGCTTCTTAAACACTTTGGAGATTATTAGAATGCTTTCCAGAAGCTGCTATTGAACTCAGTCAGTTTAGCAAGAATACAAGATAAAGATAAAGAGATTCTCTCATCATTTTTCACTCAACTATTACTAGAATGCTGCGTTGGATGTCTTCCAGGAGACTGACCACTATAAGGAGAGGCCCAGCACTGTCCCAGGCATTCAAAAGGCAATCTGTTTTCAAACACAGCCTAAAAGATGTATAGGCCAGAATGCCTTCTTCAGGAAGTCCCTTTGAACAAACAACCAGTGTGGGTGACACCTGCTAACCCAAATACTGGGTTAATTTTCAGCCTGTCCTGAGAAATTCACAATATGGCTGTTGTAGTATCTTCTAATTGGTGTTCAAATCTAAATTGGGCAAGCACTTCACAAGAGTGACAGAGCGAAATAAAATAGCTGATTAGATTAGGTCTTACATATCCTCTTCCAAGCCAGGCCAGATCCTAGAGAATCACGGCTTAAAGTAATAGTCTTCTCAGGTCTCTCAGATCCCCCACAACTCTGTGGTGGTGGTAATATAAACATATTCATCTTTCTAAGTCGTGGTGGATACATTTATTCATTTAACAAATAGTTAATGAGCTGCTATGATGTGCCTTCATGGAACTGATTTTTTTAATGCAGGGAGGTGGAGAAACAGAAACATAAGTGAAAAATGAATATATACCAAAAGATGATAATGTGGTTGATTTCATAAAAGTACTATAAATATTTTGAAAAGAATGAGAGCGTGGTACTAATTTGAATGCAGTGGTCAGAGATCTTACCAAGGATGGGCCATTTAAGAGGAGGCCTACACAGAGTCAGGAATACCTGGGGAAATAACTTCTCAGCATTCATAATCACATGAGCCAGTCTTTAATTTCATACACACACACACACACACACACACACACACACACACACATATTTCCTATTGATATTCTGTTTCTCTGAGAACACTAATACAAATTTCTACATATATTTTTCAAAATTTGACTGCCTTCCTTTGTTTTATTTAATTTTTTTTCCTAAAGAAACCTCTACAGATTCTCTCTGACCCTTTTACTCATTGGTTATTGATGTATTTCCAGGATTGACTATAATAGATACATGCTTCTCTCTTTTCCCAGAATTTTTCTGAGAGCTTTGATTCCCAGAGCTGTGACATCAGAATATTGTCACTTTCAAATCCAGCTTACTCTCAAATTCAGCACTTCTAAAACTAAATATATTACTCTATCCTTCCACTCCCCCCCGCCACAACCAAATACTCCTGCGTTATTTTATTATTTCTGTTAAGGGTATTACCATCATCCTCTTTATTTAGATTTAGCACTTCAGTGCCATCTTTAAGGAGGAACGGTGTTTTGTTTTATTTTTTGAAGATATCCCGTTAAAAACACATTAATATTTTCTTATATAGATTTATACTTAGAGGCATGCTTTTAAATAATTCAAACCTTAAAAGAATTCTCAGATCTCATCTATCAGTTGATTAGTTATAACTATATCAGTAAAATTATATTCAACAAGTCAATTTTCAAAAGATGGTTAAGCAGATTCAGCCTCCTATGGTAAATATAGCTTACCTCTCTAAGAGAACAAATACAATTCTCTAGAGTAAACATTCTAAAAAATGTAATTGTTTGGGGTTTTTTTTAACAATCAGTCTTAAGTTTATAAAACATTAGTCTTTGGACCCAATAAAACAAACCTTTGACTATTACAGGAAAGCCCTATGCCCTTTTCAGTAAACAGACTGAAAGGGAATTCAACTTTAGGATAACAAGATACAGAAAAATTACCTTTAGCTTAAAATTTTTTAATAACATATTTAGCTTCTAATACCATGTTGGTACATGTAGATATTATCTGTTCAGTTACTGATACAAATAAACAAAATGTATGTTTTGATACTTTCACTATTTATTCAAATGACTTAGTGGAAACTAGATCAAGTTGCTACATTAACCGTGGGTTTCCCTCATAGATTTGTTGACTAATGGAAAAGCTATTCAAGCTAGTCAACATGGAATTTTAAAATGTCATTTTGTTTTTTTCCTTTCAACTTAACTTGTTTTTATAACCAACCAGGAAATTCTCAAATTCTTTTGCTCACACACAAGCACACACTCACACACACAGACATACACACAGAGAGAAGTCTCAAAAAAAAAAAAACAATTTCAGAGAAGTTGCATGTTGAATCTTCCTTTTGGATGCATACGATGCATACCATGCTCACTAGCATATTAAGAAATCTGAAGGGTACACTTCTGAGGAAATTTCTTCAACAACACTTAAACTTCTTGGACAACAGAATTTTTTAATTCATTATAACATCTTTAAGATATCAAAGAGCAAGAGTCCTATGGAAACCCTTTGGGAAATCTACTCACTGATGACTGGATTCTCTTACTTTCTCACTCTTCCTTCCCAGACCCTCTCCCCTCCTTCCTTGTGACCATGGCCAACCCCTCCTCTGGCCCAGAAATATACCTCTTATCTGCTCCCTTTTTCATGATGTCTGGCAGCTTTCTGCAACAGCTAATGTTTCATGTAAAGCTAAGAAAAGAAAATTAAGAAAAACAAGGTGCCCTGATATCAAAGCCATGAGATCCCTGGAAAACCAGGGACATCAAGGCATCTTTCATATAACACATCTCGCACAGTGTAATGCTCACATCATCTTGAGGGCAGGATGACATTCATCTTACAAATTTAGGTGCTTAATAGTTTCAGGCTCTACAATGTTTGTTTAATGAGTAATAATAACATAATGTTAAATGCTGATTTGTTCCTAAATGGGGAGTATGCAAAATAAGTTACAAATATTGCTCTTGCCTTTTAAAAACTTACACTCTCTGAAGCAGAGACAAACATAGACTTTACAAAAAAAAAATAAGCATCCAGAGACCAATTCAATTCACAAGTTATTTAACCCACATATACTTTACACCAAACAGTGCAAGCACAGTAAACATAAATAGCCTACCATTAAATAGACTATGAAGCTAAAATGTCTAGTAAAGAGAAAGATTATTAAAAGAAGCAAAATATATAACACAGAGTATGGCAGACAGACTCTAAGGAGGCCCCCATGATTCTTAAAGTGTCGATGCCCTTGTGTAATTCCTTCTTGAGTATGGGCAAGATCTGTGACTTGCTTTAAACCAATGGAAAGTGGCAGAGGAGGGTAATTACATACATGTGGTTACATAAGACCATAGATCCCATCTTACTGGAGTCCCTTCTGCTCTGCTCTCAGCTTTGAAGAGCTGCCCTGAATCCTACAGCTTCAAGGAAATGAATTCTGCCAACAACCTGAGAGAGTTTGGAAGCAGATCCATTCTGGTTCTCAAGTTTGCAGGAGGCATATTGTGGGACTTCTTGGTCTCCATAATCATGTGAGCCAATTCCCATAATAAATCTCATCTTATGCGTCTATATATATACACACACATATCCCACTGGTTCTGTTTCTCTGGAGAAACCTGACTGATACACGGTGGGAGCAGTTTCCAGAGACATACGCAAGTAGAAGTGAAAGATCACCACGGAAGGGCAGAGTTGACTCAAAGGTTTCAAACCTAAACTTTCTCTCATGAACATAAAGAAGAGATCCATGAACAGTCAAAGGAAAGGAAGGCAAAGGAGCTATTCAGTTCTAAGATGGTGCTGCTGCCAGCATTTTTATCAGTGTGTCTTGATGAAACAGTTTTATCTAAGTTTCCAAGTACTTCATTGAAAATGTCTCAAAACAAACGAAAATAGCTCTATGTGGCAGTATTAGAAATAAAAGTGAGTCAAATCCTGCTATCAGCTGCGTCCGTGGAATGTCCTTTAAGCTTTCATATGTATCACAGCGGACAAAATACGAGCTGGAGTTAATGATTTTGTTATCATTATACTACATTTCTCAAATGTATGTGTGATACAATTTTTTAATATAATGAGATACCAGACACTTATCTTCAGTGATAGGTGGGAAAAAATCGAGGGTTTAATATCCTCAGCAAACTAATTATAGGTCACCAGATTATAGGTAATTCAGAAAAGCTACAAAATCTAACATCTCTATTTCCACCAGCACATACATTGAAAGCACTGTGACAATGCTGTCATTCTCCTTTGTGAGACCAAGGCAGGATGGCAGGCTCTAAATAATGCATAAGCTACCAACATTCCTGTTCATATCCCTTTTCACAGAATGGTGAAGTGTCTCTTTCATAGTCCATAAAGAATTGAAATCATATGGTGAATCCTGATAATTGCTTTCAGAAGGAGCTCTTGGCACAAGCTCCAGGGTCTTCGGTTCGCCCATGTCGGGAACAGACTGCCACTGCATACAGATGAGCACAGTGCCCAGAGAGTCTCCCAGCTGCAGAGCTTTCCCAAGGTTGGGAGGATCCACACCAGCTTGAAATCCCGCCTCTGCTTCCTCCTCACCAATCAGCATTTTCTTTACCCTCATCATTCCTTTC
>RJWJ010048251.1:0-10643 GCA_004363605.1 Indri indri | reverse complement strand
AGCCAGACACAATGCTCAGTTTTTGGGATACAAAGATAAAAAGATATAATCCCCGTCGAGCTCATAAGCTATTGTGGAAGCAAGCCAAGAAATTATAATATCCTATGGGAGGTGCTATAACAGACACATAGATTGATTGGTGCTAGGGGAGCTGGAGGAGAGCACTTCTGTGTCTGCTTGAGGAAGTCAGGGAAGGACTGTCAAAAGGGGAAAGGAATCTACGGCAGAAGGCGCAGCAGGCTCAAAGGCCTGGAGGTGGGAAAGCATGTAGGTTTTTGAAGAAGCTGATATTCAGGAGAATAATGGGAGGCAATGACTAGACAGACTAGTGGGGCCAGTTTACAAAAAGCCTGTTATGCTAGCCTTGGATTTGAGGTCAGTTTTGATGGAGAAGACAGAAACACAATTTGTAGTTAGGAATTAACTAACATCTGTCTTGGATTTCTTCTTATTTTAAGTCTGGCTTTAAAAAAATTCTTTTCTTTGTCTTTTGTCTTTAGCATTTCCCTAAGCATCTGTTATTTTGGGCTTTTGCCTTCCTGATTCTCTTCATGTAGCATCCTGCCACTTTAATGTCATTCTGGGTTACTTGCCTATATACTTTGGGGTTATGACCTTTTAGCTCATGGAGAGCTCCCTGTGTGGCCATATGCTTTGTCTGAAAGGGTCTATCTCCTGTTTGCCCCAGGGCTTAGTCAGTAAAAGGAAAGACCTATCAGGCTGGCTGAGACCTAGTGGAGAGAGATAGCTATTAGAGAAGGCCCAGGTATATGGGGGAAGGCCCCTGAACCAGAGGTTTCTGTCCTGATGCTTCTGATGTTGGCAGAGTTATATAGTCTTCCTCTTGATCTCCCATAGTCACTCACTGGTTGGCCTTGCTCTGAGGCTGTGTCTCTCCGGCCTCTTTGGCTTTGCCTTATTTATAGTAACTGAGGGTTAAGGTGTGGCCCAGCAGCTCGGGAGTTTTAGTCTTGTTGAGGGCGGCCATTTTTCATGTATCCAGTTAACGGTATTCATCCCCTCAAGACACAGCCGATGCTCGCCCTTCAGACATGAAAGAACATGTCTGAAGTTCCAGATGATACTCATGTAGGACTTTGTTCTGGAATCCTACCTACCTTATGAATCATTGAAGGAACTGGCTTTGAAAAGAAAATTGTTTAGAAGTGGGAAGGGAAGATATGAATATTCGAAGAGTTGTTCAAATATAGTAGACAAAGTCCCAGATTTTGGTCTTGAGTTCTGGCCCTGCCACTTACTAGCTTTGTGTTGTTTTTTATTTTTCCATCTAAATTCCTTTCAGTCTGAAATACTTCTGTGATTCAATAAATGTAACAGGCAGTGACTACACTGATTAGATCTGGATCCTTGAGGCAGATTGAGTGGCAGCATTTTATTCAGCCACCAGTGAATTCAAATTGTAATAGCTGTATTCATTATACTCAGAATTGAATGAGTTATTAATAAGCCATTCCTTAGTCCCATATTATCTCTGTTTTACAGACTAATTTTTTTCAATAGGATTTCCTTAATTGTATCAAATGTTTCATTCTCAGAATGCTTAAAATGTCTGATTGCTATAATCTCCAGGGAAACTAAACAGTCTTAATTACATCTAGTATTTTTTATTTCATTTGATTCTTTAGATAAGATTAAAAGTAAGTTATTTTAAAAGGATATGACTACTCCCTATATAACTATGCTTATTGTAAATTTAGAAAGTTTTGGTCGTATTACATTAGCATTATCATTATCTCAGGTAATTAGATTGTGGACTAGCATAGAGAGGGGTTAACTTCTTCCAGAATGAATAGCTTGATGATACTATTTTTTACTACCCTTCCCCCATTTTTCTTATAATTGTCTTTGGATAGCATTGATTTATATTTTCTGTTCATCTAATCATTTTCATAGTGCATGTCAAGACTTTCTCCCTAGGAAGCAGAGGGTTCTTGAGTTTAATCCTTTCCCAAATATCTGCTTCCTAGTGAGTAAATGTTGGTAATAATTTGTGGAGTATGTATTTTAGTTCTAGATGCCATTTTTTTTCAGTAGAGATACTGGCAAATTGAATTTCACCCAGAAGGTAAAGGGACTGGGATGATGAAGATCCTTAAATAATATGAAGGACATCTGAGGGTGTTAGGGATGTAGAAAAGATGGCTAGCCTCTAGGAAATATGACCAAGGGGACATATGCTCATTTTCTTCATATCTAGAATGCTGAGACCTGTGACCTATTAAAGAGGACTAGGCATATCTTTAAGGAGGACATAATTAGGCATGACCTGTAAGAAGATTTATAAGGAGATAATTTTGGCTTACTGTGAGGAGAAACATTCCATTGTTGGTGTCCAGTTTAATGAGCTTCTTGGGGAAAGTAAGGAATGGGCTCCTCATCATTAGAAAACTTTCTAATAATTCTATGCTTCATTTGGAAACAGAAAAGAGCTTGAATAGCCAAAGCAATCTTCAACAAAAAGAACAAATTTGGAGGCACCATATTACTAGACTTCAAACTATATTGCAAGGCGGTAGTAGCCAAAACAGAATGGTATTGGCACAAAAATAGAGACATAGATCAATGGAATAGAACAGAGAACGCAGATATAAGACCATTCACATACAGCCGACTGATCTTTGACAAGGCAGACAACAATATACATTGGGGAAAAGAATCCCTATTCAATAAATGGTGTTGGGAAAATTGTATAGCCACATGCAGATGCAGAAGAATGAAACAGTATCCACATCTCTCACCACTCACAAAAATTAATTCAAGATGGATAAAAGACTTAAATGTAAGGCATGAAATCATAAGGATTCTAAAAGAAAATGTAGGAAAAACTCTTCTAGATATCGGCTTAGGCAAAGAATTTTATGACTAAGACCCCAATAGCAATTATAGCAACAACAAAAATAAATAAACGGGACTCGATTAAATTAAAAAGCTTCTGCATAGCTAAGGAAATAATCAATAGAGCAAAGAGACAACTTACAGAATGGGAGAAAATATTTGCAAGCTATGCATCTGATAAAGGGCTAATAACCAGAATCTAGAAAGAACTCAAGCAAATCAGCAAGAAAAAAAATAAACAACCCCATTAAAAAGTGGGCAAAAGCATTCTTCGAAGTGAAATATCACAAGAATAGAAAAACAAGTACCACATCTACTTGCCATAGAATTGGTACTAACTGATCAACACTAAGGTGCTCACGTGGAAGTAATTAATATTCATCGGGTGCCGGTCAGGTGGGAGAGGGGTGGTGGGGGTGGGTAAACTCACAACTAATGGGCGTGGAGCACACTGTATGGGGAAAGGGCACACTTGTAGCTCTGGCTTGGGTGAGGCAAAGGCATTATATATAACCAAAATGTTTGTACCCCCATAATATTCTGAAATTTAAAAAAAAGTGGGCAAAAGGCATGAACAGAACTTTTCAAGAGCAGATAGACAAATGGCCAATAAACGTATGAAAAAATGCTCAACGTCACTAATCATCAGGTAAATGCAAATTAAAACCACAGTGAGATATCACCTTACCCCAGTTAGAATGGCTTTTATTAAAAAGTTCAAAAACAACAACAGATGCTGGTGTGGATGTAGAGAAAAAGGAACGCTTATACACTGTTGGTGGGACTGCAAATTAGTGCAGCCTCTATGGAAAGTAATATGGAGGTACCTCAAAGAACTAAGAGTAGACCTACCATTCAATCCAGCAATCCTACTGCTGGATATTTACCCAAAGGAAAAGAAGTCATTTTATCAAAAAGAAACCTGCACTAGAATGTTTATTGCAGCACAGTTCACAATTGCAAACATGTGGAATCAACCCAAGTGCCCATCAATTTGTGAGGAGATTAACAAAATATGGTATATGTGTACCATGGAATACTGCTAAGCCATAAAAATGGATTCATTAATGCCTTTTGCAACGATTTGGATGGAAGTGGAGACCGTTATCCTAAGTGAAGCATCTAAAGAATGGAGAAGCAAATACCACATGTATTGGCAATTACATTGGAACTAACTAGTGAGCACACAGGTGCACAGGTGGAAGTGGAAATCAAGCAGGAGGGAGGAAGAGGAGGGGATGGGTGAAAACCTACCTAATGGGTACAATGAGCACTATCTGGGTGATGGGCACACTTATAGCCCTGACTCAAGCATGACAAATTGATTCATATAACCAAAAACATTTGTACCCCTGTAATGTTTTGAAATAAAAAGTTTCTAAAATAGAAAAACAAAATGAATAAATGCAGGAAAAATATAGAATATATTAATAAACACTATTCATATCAAAATCTGTCAGATCTTCTGTGAAAGAAATTCTGTGCTGTACCAGATGTCCTTAGATACTCTGCAATTCTTGATTCTGTGGTTGCCTTGCTACTGCTGATGCTAGGATGTGGCTATTTCTCCATTCTAGGTTTCACTTTAGTGATTTGTGTGATTGGTTTTTATATTCCTGAATGTACAGTAGCCCAGAAAGCTATGATATGGTGGATGAAAATGTCTGACAGTTTTTTTTAGATAAGTCTTAAAGCAGATATATACCATGTGCATATACATACTTACATACATTCATTTGTTTTATATAGTTGAGAGTTATTATACCTTTTTAGTTTTGTCTTTTGTTCCTATTATAAAATATCAATCTATATGCTGTAGAAATCTCTGAGTATCATAAGAAAATGTTTTTTATTTTATTTTTATTTATCAAATTGATTTTTTAAAAATATAGCTCTGTTAAGTCTTCAAAATAGAGCCAACAAAGAGCTTTTGTGGCAGTAAGGAATTAAAAACCAGTGGTTTTATCGTGAGATTATTTGAGAAAGATCTATAAATAAAATATTATGGACATTCAATTAGTGTCTTAGATGTTTAAGGGTAGGAAGTGGGAGCACTATAGTCATTTTGGAAAATTGTGTTTTCAGACTCACTTACTAATTGGATTATTGAGTGGTGTATTAGTGGTTTCAAATGGCATTACAATTCATTGCAATTCTGACCTGGGGTAATAGATGTAGAGTAAAATGAAATCCATCTTCCTGAAGAACTACTAGTTATATGAAATGATTAAATCTGATTTTAAAATAAAGCATTAAGTGCAAACCACTAAGAGTTCAAAAAATACTTACAGGTCCCATGAAAGAAGATTTAGTGCATTTAGCTTTCAAACAGTTTGCTCATTGTGAATAAAATGCCTTTAAATTGATGAAAGTTATCATGACAATAAATTAATAAAATAGGGGAAGTTACATATCTTCTCTTTGAAATATACCCATCCTTCAGGGACAGAGAGTTCTCTTTCAGGACAGACTTTCTTCTGAAGTGGTCTCTTTTCTTAAGTCAATGGAGATGAACCTTAGCTCAGTGTGGGTATATTAAAGCTTTGATTTGATATTGTGAAAAAGCAAGTCATCATGCTGGGAGACTTTCCCTGGTGACAAAGATACAAGTTATTTTATATGTGGAAATATCATGAGATGTGAACAAGAAAATTGTACAACATTGTGTACATTAGTTGCAGAAAGCTTTCTAGGGAAATGAGCTGAGTTAAGGCTTTCTGTGTGAGGAGTATTGGGTTAAGGTTTGGCTC
Organism: Indri indri; assembly: GCA_004363605.1. Lineage (NCBI taxonomy): Eukaryota > Metazoa > Chordata > Mammalia > Primates > Indriidae > Indri > Indri indri. The sequence goes on along the minus strand of RJWJ010048251.1, from coordinate 5,037 downwards.
AAGGTGAGGAATGTGACTTGGTGGTGAGGAAGGAAAAGGCATCTAAGGAGGAATTTAGAGGGAGGGATGAATGAAGCAGCAGATACCATTGCTTAGCTGAGGGTGCAAGTCTGAACTTCCAAGTGGAGGGAAATGTCAGGGATAATGGGGTGACGGGAAATAGGGTAGATGACAAGGATTACAGTGCCTTTTCCACCAGACCAATGGGCTCCCAGATTGCTTACAGCTGGGGAGACAAAACCAACATGAAATGGTAACATGATAGCAGATAACCTGTGATGAAGTGCTGGTAGCTGGAATTCGGAGGGGAAGGACTCGTAGCTGCCAGATCCAGGACAGCTTCTGTGAACCAGGTTTTGGGTTACATAAGCAAGAGCTCTCTAAATGATTTCCTGGTAAGAATGGACACTTCCTGGTAAGAATGTGAGGAAATGAGCAGTGAAACGAGATTCGAATTCTAGGAAGCTTTTTTTCCTTATAAAACATGTGGCCTCTGGCAAGTCACTTCTCTTCTTTGGCTTTTATTTGTTTGTTTCATAATTTTAAAATCATTTCAATTCATATTTAATAGGTTGCTCTTAAATTAAAAATGTTCATCTACAAAAGAGGGATAAAAATATATGCTTTGCTTCCCTCATAGTTGTTGAAAAAATTACAGTGTCCTTTAAGGGACCTTCTATTTCTGGGATTCTTATTCCAGGAATTGAACTAAAGTGTTTGAAAATATCTTACAAATGGTAAAGTAGGACTACAAATATAAATTGGTGACATTTCATATTTAGTGCAGTAGAGACTATGTAGACATATCTCTATATAATGGCAAGGAAAGCTGGACTGAAAGGTTTAGATTTGATATAAAACCTGTACCAAGTGTGTGATGGCTCCTAATTGCCTCACTCATGCAATTCATACTCTGGCTGATTCTTGGGGTCTGTGCCAATCTCTAGCAGTTATAAAATGGACAGAAATGGCTGAATGACATACAGCTTTGAAAGAACTAGCAAAATTTGCTCACTGAGAATAAGAAGAAAGAGAAAAAGGGACTGGCGATGGCTGTAATTTTGTGATTTCCAAGGGTGCAGCACCATTTTAGAAGACAGCATTAAATAATAATAATAATAATTGCTAAGCATTGTGCTGATTGTTTTATATACTTGATTTGATTTAATTCTCACAGTAAGTATCATTACTCCCATTTTACAGATAAGGAAACTGGGGCTTGGAGAACTTGCCTAACGTTACGTACTAGTAAATGGCAGAGCTGGGACTTACACCCAGATCTTCTTCTCCACAGAGCCTCTGCATATAACAATTACCTGGTATATTCTTTTAAAGTTTAATTATTTTTTTGATATATAATAGTTGCACTTGGTACATAATTTAAAAATAGAAGGGTATCTAGTGGAAAAGTGTTCCTTTTGTCCCTGTCCTCTTGACACCCACTTCCCTGGAGCCAAATAACAATGAGTTCCACACAGAGATGTTCTGTATGTGTGTTTAAATTAAATATGTAAAAATATGTGTATATAGTACACATGCAGTATGTTATATAAAAATAAAATTTTACCCCTATTTTATGCAAATGGTAATATACTATAGATATTGTCTTGTACCTTGATTTTTTTTTTTTTTTGTTGCCTAAAAATATCTTGGGGATTGTTCCAGTTAAAAAAAGAGTCTCTTCATTTTTAAAATTGTTATATACTATTCTGCTGTATGGATGTACCACAATTTACTTAACTCGTCCCCTATTGAAGAGCATTTGAATGTTTTCTAATATTTTGCTATTACAAACAACGTTATAGTGAATAACTTTGAATTTAAGTTATTTTGTACATGTATATATTCACTGTATATGTTAAACAAAAAACTAGGGGATTGCTGTGAGTATGGTAAAATTCACTCCAGGAAGAGTTGTTTTATTACTAATACAGAAGTTTTTTTATTCTAAGTACAGGTGTGTAATAAATCATACATATGCGAGTGCTTTTCTGTCAGCAGGGCTCCATATCAGGCACTGTCGTCATATATATGTAAGGGCTTGTAGATTTCAAAAATGAGAAAAGAGAAGGCTATGGCATAGTTGACTGACTTGGAGTGAGAGATGTCTGCATATGAGCAGACGTTTACTCAACAGAGTGAAACTTTCATTCCTAAAGAAAAATAACTCATTGCTGCATGGAAGGACTGCCCTGAAGAGGCACTGATGCATTTGACCTTTATTAGGATTACAGTATAATTCTTGTTCAAGAAAGTTACCATATAAAAATGGTTATAATAGCTCTGTTGCCATTGAGTATATCCAGCAAAAGGGAATTTTTGATATTTGTATGTAAAATGAAGAAAGCCAAAGTCAGCTTGTGTATAAAGAACGGCAGAGCTGTGAGATAGAATGGAGTACGAGTGGTGTGTATACTTACATCTTCATAGCTTCTGCATTAGCAGGCTATAAAGTGAATATAAAGGTAAATGTTAATATTACACAGTACTTTACATTTTTCTGTGTTATTAAGTGGGCAATTACTATGTCCAGGAGTAGTTCTAGATGTTTTAAGAAGAACATGTATAGTGTAGAAAATATTTACCTGCCCAGATAAATAAGCGCAAGGAGGGTACATGGCAAAATCAAGAAACATATCTAAAATTATTCTGTTGTAGCATATAGCATAAATAGTAAATAATAAATGAAGTTTGTGAAAAGTCATCTAGACTTCTGAAACTTGAGTTATGACTGAATTTGATTTGCTCTCCTAATATTCTAATTTATTAATGATGAATTCTTGAAGTATCTTTGTTGATTTTTCTTTCTGGCTATTTTATGTCTTAGAATCTATAGTTAATGAACTCCAGAATGCAGACTGACGTCACTTTGATTGATGAAGATTTTAAAATCTTTTATCCAGATTGTATAGTATTTGAGACATAATAATTCAATGTAAAAGAGTAATGCCATATTTTGGTAGCTGTATCACATGCGCTATTACAATATACTCTCCCCTAACTCTTTGCTAGACACCTTTCAGGGTTCTTATCCTCCCAAATTTTCTTCTTGAATGAATTGTCCTGTCCCATGGCTTCTTTTCTGCCACGTCTGAGTTTTTGTCACTGCTAACTGCCCACTCCCAAAGTCTTGATTAGACCAGGGTTGGCTAATTGATACACAGGCTTCCAGTGGTTTATGACTCATGTTGCTTGGTTTATAAAGTGAAATGAGTAGATACTCTCATTTGCATAACACTTCACTATCAATGTCCTAGACCTATTCTTATTTGCCACAGTTTCTCAAAGTTTACTGATTTTTGGCTTTGATGTTATGTCTGAAACTTTCTTTAGCATTTACTTCAGCTGGGCCTAGAATGTCTATGTCCTTTTTCCTTTTTCTTTGTCTATTTGCACTTTTTACTTTTTATGTTCTGCACATTCTCTTTTCTGGAAAAGGAAGAAACAAAATAGGAGTTAACATACATTTTTAGAATGTGGTCATACATATAGCTTATTACTACTTCATTCTTTTGTTGGCTGTGATGTTCTTATGGAATGTTTACATTTATATTTTGTCTGATACAAATTAATTCATCTATAAAAACACTTAAATCAACTCTCGTTATAAAGTTACCATGTCTCTGAGTCAGGCATTAGTTTTTAAATGTTCTAGTAATAATTTAGATTCTGATAATGTTTATCCAGGTATTTGGAAATGGTATGGAGAGCAACAAGAGTTTGGGGTTCACTTTGGTACTTAGGGAAGTTTTGCTTGAGCAAGAACTGCTGGATCTATTTGGTTGTGGTAGCATAAATGCGGCATCTTACATTAAGCTTCCTCGTCCCCATACGCTGCTTGGTAGGTATCATGATTCTCATCTTACAGCTCAGAAGATTAGGATGCAAAGGTTAAACAGCTTGCTCAGGAACACTGAATGTTCAATAGTACAGTAGGAGTGGGATTTGAGCATTATTCCACCCATAGGACTATACTTCTCTGAGTCTCTTTGATTAAGTAGCTTCAGTGAATGCTACGTCAGTCTGTTCTTTGTTCTTGGTCATTTATTTTTAATCAAGGAATGGGAATGAACCATAGTGATTTGTATAAAAATAGTTGATTATTTATTTAAAGTTATACTGCATAATACATTCTAGTTTGGTTGTCTCTCATACATTTATCAAATTTGTATGACAGAATTCTTTTTTTTTTTCAAAAAAAAAGGAGATTCTGGGCTTATTTAATTTGTTGTTTTTCGTCAATAATTTTTCTTTTCTACTTTAAAAAGAATATAGAGTAATAGCTTTTATATTCTGAAACTTGAGAGATATTTCTACTTTAAAGTTAAATTATTATCTTTAATTTCTAGTTTCAAAAAATGTATTTTCCAGGCTGGGTACCATGGCTCATGCCTGTAATCTCAACACTTTGGGAGGCTGAGGTGGGAGGACTGCTTGAGGCCAGGAGTTCAAGACCACCCCAGGCAACATAGTGAGACCCTGTCCCTATAAAGAATAAAAAAAATTAGCCGGGATGGTGGTGCATCCTATAGTCCTAGCTACTTGGGAGGCTGAGGTAGGAGGCTAGCTTGAACCCAGGAGTTTGAGGCTGCAGTGAGCTATGATTGTACTACTGCACTTCAGCCTGGGCAACTGTTTTTAAAAGAAAAAGAAAAAGTATTCCCCCCCACAAAAAAACATATTGTTAACATTGCTTAATTACAAAACACACCCAGAAAGCCTGAAATTCTCATTGCCTATATTAGTGCATTTGACTTGCTTCCTTTTAACAGTGTACGTTTATTTTCTGAGTCCTACTTTTATTTTAATGTAGTTTTTTTAGAGACAAGGTCTCACTCTGTAGCCCAGGCTGGAGTACAGTGGTATGATCATAGCTCACTGTAACCTCCAACTTCTGGACTAAAGCACTTCTACCGCTTCAGTTTCCCAAGTAGCTAGGACTACAGGCATACATTACCATGCTTGGATAATTTAAAAAAATTCTTTTTTGTAGAGATGGGGTCTTGCTATGTTGCTCAGGCTGGTGTCAAGCTCCTG
>RJWJ010048250.1:0-10711 GCA_004363605.1 Indri indri | reverse complement strand
GCAGGAGATCTGGCGCCGCGAGCCCGAGCCGGAGCCCTTCTCGCCGCCGCTGCCCGCCGGGGCCGGGGTGGAGGAGCGGGAGCCGCGCCCTCCGGAGCCCAGGCCGCCCAAGAGGGCCACCAAGCCCAAGAAAGCTCCCAAGAGAGAAAAGCTGGCTCCGGAGACGCCTCCACCAGGTAACTTTCTGCGCAGGGCGGCCGAGGCGACGCCTGTGGTTGCCTGCCTCAAGGGGACAGCTGGCTTCCCTGCCTGAGTGTCGGGACGAGTGAGCCCCGCGAACCGACCGTCGCTGCCACGGCCTCCGCAGAGACGGCACCTGCGCTTCCGCCGGCCCCTCTCAGCTCCCCGGAACTTGACCGTGACCCACTTCCCAGCCCTGGCCCTCTTTGCCAGGCAGAGACGGAGCTGTGCGGTTGGGAAGCTGCCAAGGGACTCCTGTGCCCCAGCTTGAAATCCCCCAGGAAAGGAGCTCTCTGCAGAAAACTTTTTCTTTCTCTGCATACTTCTTCAGTCTTCTTGCCGCACTTTCTTGAGAGTGAATTTTCGACTTGGCGATGTGAATGGCTGGCCTGTTTTGGCAGATAGCCTTCTGGGGCGAGCTCTGAGGGGGCCTTTACCCCACCTGTGTCTCCTCAGCTCCCCCTCCCCCTCAGCGGGTCCCTTGAATCTTCTGCCCCACCAGGCTGGATGGTGCGGCCAGGGGAGCCCATGCCTGATCTCTGCTGCAGCCCGGACCCCCAGAGCTGCGGAAAGGGCTGACTTCTATGCATCTTCACCCCCTTCTCAAATCCATCCTCAGTCTCTGCCAGGCCTGTCGTGGGGAAACTACTTCTGCTAGGTTTGTTACACACCTTGGGAAGTGTGCCTTTCTGTTAGTTGTTCCAACTATTCTTTGCTCCAGTTGCAGGGGGCTGCAGGTCTGGTATTGCAAGAGTGGGGAGCGAGCAGGACTGTGGCCAAATTCTCCTGCCTTGCAGTGGCCTTCCAGAAAGGAGATTTTATATGTACCACCATGACAGAGCTCCGGGCACAGAAGACATCATCTTTGTTTGGATAAACCACTCATGAAAGTCAGCAGGCAGGAAGGAGGTGCGGGTGGGGACCCAGAACTCTTGAAAGAGGGGGCCCATCTGAGCACCCCCTTTGCACATGCACAGAGGTCTTGTTGTGTTTCAGTCTGTGGGCAACTTGGAATCTGCAGGCATTTCTGTGAGCTGTAAAACAGCTCTGAACAGAACCAGCCAGAATTTCCAGTGTTTCAGGAGGAGTTATGGGGATTAAGGTGTATAAGGGCCACAGTGGTTCAACCACAGGAGTGGGAGTGGGAAGAGACACTCACATTTGTAGGATGTCGGCTGTGACTATTGGGAGCTTTATGTTTGATGGTCTCATTTACTCCTTTCAGTGGCTCTGGAGGGTGGGTGTTCTTGTTTTACTAACGAGGAACCTGAGGCTCAGACAATTTAAGTAACTTGTTCAGTGTCTCTTGCTGGCTTGGGAGATTTGAAAGCCTTTCCCCTGTGTTTTTCACCTCGAGGCCTTTTAGGCTTGGTAGTCTGAACCAAATCTGCATGTATTCTTGTTTTGTAGGGTCTGGTCTGTGTTTAGCCCAGCGCTGGGCATGACAGGGTGGGGTGGGTAGTAGATGCATGTGTTGGGTTCTGGTAGTCACTGGGGTGGTGGCAGGAGGAAAAGTGGGAGAGGCCCCAAGTTGGGGTGTGAAGACCGTGCCTAACACCCAGGTTGAGAGCTCACCGGTGCAGGGATCTGGGGCTCATGGCTCAGCTTCCTGAACCGCAGCTGTGGCATCTGTGAACAGGAAGACTAGAGCCTCACTCTGTCAATTGCTATAAAGGCCTTTCACCAGCAGCTTCCAGGGTACCTGCCAGCTTACGGTTGTGCTGGTCCTGTGAACCTTTGTTCACTCCGTAGGTGGTTAGCAATAGCCTGCTTAGCACCAGCATCTGGGTGAGGTCCTGGGATAGAGAGAGCAGAACAGCCCTGGCCCCCGCCCTCATGGAACTCACAGCAGTTAGGGGACTTTGAGAAAGTAATTAGGGTTGCACAGAAGTGTGGGGCGTTAAAGAGATGAATATGCAGAGAGCTCACCTAGTCTGGGGGCTTGGGCCATGCTTCCCAGGGGAGGTGATATTTAAGGCCTGACAAGAGAGTCGGCTTTCTTGTCCTGGGGACTCTGATTGGTGGCCAGCCATCGTTCCCAAAACAGCTTTCTTTCCCTACAGAAAACAGTTCAGAAAGTCATGGCCTGGCCTCAGTAGTGTCCACGGGCTGTGTCTCAGGTGGTACAATGGGGAGGTGACTCTCCTTAGTCCTTCAAGCATCAGCACTTGCCAGCCTTGGACTGGGGTCTCTGGAGGAGAAATCACGGTGCAATCTCATTTGCAAGAAAAAGGTTGTTTGCTTTTGGAACATCATCTTGCAGGTAGAAATGGGCTATGGAGTGAGGAAGCCTATTTATTCCTGGTGAATAGCTTCTGCCCAGCCCGGCCAGCCTCTGGCATTCACATGGATCGCCAAGCCCCAGAGGGACAACAGGCCCCTGGAAATTCTAGAGACTCAGATCAGAGGCCTCATCGGGGAGCTGCCTCTGCCTCCAGGCCTGCCGCTATTCAGCCGCCTTTCTAATGAATCGCGTGGGGCTTTTTAGAGCTCCCTTGACTGTGACAAGCCAAGTGTGACATTTTTCTTATACTTTTAACTGTCCTTTTTTTTTTTGGTGTTTGGTCAGAGGAACCCACCACTCTGGACCCCCAGTGGGGAAGTAGGGGAGACATTTAAGAATGACCTTCATTAGGGAAGTCAGTGATAGTTTTGTGCAGTGAAACCGCACTAGGAGAAAATTATTTTTTCCCATGTTAAGTGGTGGCTTAATCTGTACACTGCTCATTCATTTCTGCGTTGGACCATTTTGTAAGCAGGTGGTCATGATGTCTTAGGAAGGCGTAATAACTTAGGGAGGAAGGAACACAGGGCCACGGCTGGGAGTGTTTAATGCAAACTTGTGTACTTTGCTTCCCTGGGTGGATGGTGCATGCTACGCATAGGTGCTGTCTAGGCACTGGGGTGTGAGTAAGAGGTTAGATTTAGAGATGCGTAAGCATATAAAGCGTATATAACTAATTTAAAAGTCTATCATGTGCTTCATCTTTGCAGATGATAAAATATTTTCCAGATAGCCCTCGTCTTGCATAAAGGTGGGGTTCAGGGGAAGATGGAAGGCAAATCACCAAAGAAATGCCCATTGGGCATCACATGCTGCCATTCATTGAGGTGGCTTAGAGAATGAATCCTTTGGTTAATTGAGAGTATTGCATTTTCCATGCATGGCTGACAGATTTCCAGAGATACTGAATGGAATGAAATCTTTAAAAACATTTATTTAGGTTTTTATTTTGAAATAATTATAGACTTATAGGAAATTGCAAAAGTAGTACAGTGAAGTCCCCTGTAGCCATCGTCTAGCATCCCCAATGACAATGTCTCAGATAATTATAGTGCAGGGTTTCTCAACCTTGGCAGTATTGACATTTTGGGCCACTTGTGTATGTGTGTGTGCGCTGATGGGTAACAAGGGGGTTGTTGTCCTGTGCATTGTAGGATGTTAGTAGCATCCAGTGGGTCAAGGCCAGGGATGCTGCTGACATCCTACAATGCATAGGACAGCAACTCCACTGGATTCCACTTGTACCTTCCCTGCCATTGTTACAACCAAAAATGTCTCCAGACATTGCCAAATATCCCCAGGAGGCTGAGAAGCACTGCTATATACAGTATCAAAACCAGGTAATTGACTATGGTGCAATCCTATTAACTAGATGACATACCTTATTCATATTTGACCAGTTTTTACATGGCATTCATGTGCATGCTCTCTGCAGTTTTATTGCATGTACAGATTTGTGGAACCACCACCACCATCAGGATACAGAACTGTGGATTCTTTTTCTGAGGCTGAATTGGGATTTTGGTATCATATAATTTCTGAGGTCCTCATTGTGAACGTTAGTTCATCCCAGAATTTCAGAGCTTGACGGAACCTACGTGGTCACTAAGGGCAAGTTCTTGTTCATAGCAAGCTTCTGGCAGTGAGTTGCCTGACCTCTGTTCACGCACTTCCATGGAGGGGCTCTCACCATTCCCTGGATGAACAGTGCTGATTGCTAAAATGCTCTTACTCATGTGGACCTGACAACATGTTTCTCTCTAATTCCATTTTTTCAGCTGTTTCTAGTTGAATTCTACAGTTTCTAGATCCCTACAGTTGGAATGACTGGGGCCCAGCAGTGAGTGTCAGGTCTCCAGTTTTTATTTCCCAGGGTTAAGGATCAGGTAAGGGGCCACATTTTGGGCATGCAGGTAGATTTGGAGTGTACTTATTTTGCATGCCATCTCCACATTGATGACCTTGGTTTGTAGCCGTGCTCTTTTGGGAGAAAAAACTAGAACTGAGAAATAAACCATAGCCATGTAACTCAACTTTTCCCTCCCACTTGGCAGTAACAAACAAACAAAATAATAAACTGAATTATTGATTCGAATAAGTGATTTGAGGATTTTTTTTTTTCTTTTTGCCTTCATTGCACATTGGGTTAGAAGTAGGCTGGATATGTGGCCTTTAAATTTGGGTTCCTCTTGGTCCTTTGTTCACTGCTTTCTTCAAGCATGGCAAGAATGCACCACTGTTAGAATATGCCCAAACCCGCGTCCCGGCCATAGTCCTGAGCCCACAGAATTTGCAGGGTGGGCATCAAGCCACGTTTGTTTGTATGTCTGTGCCCGGAATCATTGAGTTTGCATTTTGTACAGTGTTATACTCCAGTGGTGGGGGAAAATCACCAAAGAGTTGTTATTTGAGCATATTTGGTTGTAAACAAAGCCCTTTCTGTTGTGTGTGCTGCAAACCAGTTGGTGGAAAGGGCTTCACATTTAAGCTTTGCTTCATCTCTTTTCAGAGTGTTTTGCAGCGTTTGGCTTTTGGATGGAAATGTCTTCTCTTGGGCAAAGCTGGAGTGTGAGGATTAGGAGAATGTGTTTGTCAATATTGTAATATATATATTTAAAAACAATCACAGTGCTATTAGCACACCTAAGCAGTTAACAAGAAATCGTTAATGCCAGATTATGTGGTCACTTTAAGAGTTAAATCCAAAGTGTTTTATCCAGGTAGACTCCCTACAAAATTCCAAGGGAAAGGACGTCGTTTCCTGTACATTAGCAAGCGGCTTTCTAAGACACCACCTCCCTTTCCAGAATGCTTTCCAAAGTCAACTACTAATTCTGGCACATTCCCTCCTGACTGTGCCCACGGCTCTAGAAACCAGGGCTTGTGCATGGATAATAAAGGAGGACACACCCACATGTAGGGAAGCTGGCTTGGACGCTGTGGTTCTTAAAAATAGCCGCTGTGTTTCCTCTGTGCCCCAAGTGCCTGTGCCTGCAGATCTCACGGGGGTTGATGCCTTTATTGCTGGGACAATGCCAGCCTGGCCTCTGGAGCTTGGATTTTTGAGGTGGGGGGTCCCTTCTGGGTGTCCCTGGGTGCCAGGGAGCCTGACCTCTCAGGCTTGGTGCTACCAGCAATGGCTTCGCCCTCTGTGGCCCTCTCGGGTCCCGGCTGCTGCAGCTGCTGCTCTGGGATCACAAGACTCATGAAATTAGGGTTTCTTTGGATGACCGCATGGAAGGGCGGAGTCCACATCTGGCTGGCAGCCAGCTGGCTACTCATTGGGCATCACGGGATGGTTGGCATGGCACAAAACACCTTCAAATGTTAATTTAAGGGTCTGATGTCAGAGATTTGTATGGAATACCTGATCTTTGCAAGGCATGTGTAGATGATCCGTGTGAAGTTTGTTCAGGATTCGGAGAGAGCTGGGATCAAAGTCTGGCTCTGCCATTCACAGGCACGTGTGACTTCTCCAAGCGTCACTTCCTCACTGTGGCACGGGAACAACAATAACCCAAGTGTCCCAGGCAGGTGTGTGGTGGGATGGGTCAATGCCCAGTCTCCCGCCCTCTGGAGGGGCAGCTCAGAGGCACCTTCCCCACAGTTCCTCGGACGCCCCAGCCAGGTCAAGTCCCCATGGGCCCTGCCAGACACTGCAGCCTAGGTTACTGGTGCTTTCTTTCCCCTTTCTCACTCCCTTTGCCTTTTTGCTGGTGCTATGTGAAATCCTCTCCCAGATACAGTGCTGTGCCCCAGGTCTTCTTGTCTCAGGCTCTGTTTCCAAGTGGAACCCCAACTGGGACTGGCAGATAGAAACGGGGCCCTGCATGGTGCAGCCACATGCCTACCTGCCTGGTTACCAGGTGTCTCTACCAGGCAAAGGACTCTATTTGGGTGTAAAACAGGAAAGTGGTTGCCGGCTGCACGGAGGGTGGGAGTGGTGGCCGCTAAGGCACTGTGGCGCTAGCTGACCCCGTTTGTCCCTCAGGCCCCAGGTCTGATGGAGGCCGTGTCCTCCGCAGCAATGTCTGGCCCAGAGCAGGCGAAGGCTGGCCAGGCTGGCCGTCCAGAGAAGACACAGGGGAGAGGGACGATGGGGGCGGATTTTGATCAACTGCTTAATTGATCCACCCGGTCACCGGGATCCTTGCACCTCCGGGAGCTGACTGTCCTCAGAATTGGATGAGGGCACAGGTGGTTCCTGCCCATGTGGTGGCCCTTTCCCTGCTAACGTCGCGTGGAGCAGGCGTTTCTAACTGCTTTTGTTTAGGCTTTCACCTGCGAGTCCCCCTGGCTCTCCCTGTGTGAGGGTCCTGGGAGATCCTCGCGTGTTAGTGGTGAGCAGGAAGCTGTGGTTATCATCTGTCCTGGGACCGTGAGGCTGCATTTCTGGGGAGCTCCTGAGAACACGTGTAGTTGTTTTTTCCTCCTGATGTGGGTTCCTTAACCGGCAGCAGGCAAGGACCTCAGAGTCCTGGGCAGAGTTCTTCAAAAGAGGGAATGCACGGTCTGCTTGACTGGAATTTCCTGGGGAAAATGCAAAAATGCAGCAAAGCATTTTTTTTCCGTTTCTGGGGGGTGCTACTGTAAGCTCTTTGTACAGAGAAGGGAAAAATAGTTTTCTATTAACCAAGGATTATATTTACCACCAGGGACCAGAATAGAACATGTGGCCTGCATTCCGTTTGCCACTTTTAAGGAATTCTGTTTTGTCACGCGGCCCAGACGGAGATGTCGATTCGGTTCCGGCTCCTCCGTGCGCTCCTGCCACTTGACTTTCTCCTTCCATCTGTGCCACCATATGCCACCTTTCTCGTTGGAAGAGAGGGAGGGGCTGCGAAGGGGCCGGGGCTGGGGGGCTGTACGCAGTCTGGGAAGGGCCCAGATTTGGAGGCAGTCTCCAGCTCTGTCACCTCCTGGCTCTGTCGGTGACCTTGGGCAGGTCTCTTCTCCCTGCCGAGCCTCTGTGTTCCTGTAAATGATCCTCATAAGGAACTTCCTGCCCTCAGTGGGTCCTTGCCAAGACTGGTTGTTAGAATCGATGTGAAAAATGCCTTGTAAATTGTGAATCACGCTGCACACATCAGCTGTCACTCTTCCAGCAGCTGGAGTATTGCTTTGTGGCATGTGGGCTCGACGACGGTATTCACGGTGAGAAGATAGACCCCGTCTTGTTCAGTGACGCTGCAGGTCAGGCGCCATTTGTCCCATCCTTGGGGAAGTCCGCTCTCCACATGTTGGCCCCTAGGGGGATCAAACTCTCCTGGGTAGTAGGACATTTGCCCGACATCTGGACCTTTCCTGGGGTCCCAGAGCTGAGCAGGGCTGGGTTTTCTCATGGCCTGGATCTGCATATGGTAGTGTTGGGGTGTTACCTGGGTCATGGCGTTGGGGTGCTACCTGGGTATCACCTGGGCCGTGGTGTTGGGGTGCTATCTGGGTATTAATTACCTGGGCCATGGCATTGGGGTGCCACCTGGGTATTACCTGGGCCGTGGTGTTGGGGTGCTACCTGGGCCGTGGTGTTGGAGTGCTACCTGGGCTGTGGTGTTGGAGTGCTACCTGGGTATTAATTACCTGGGCCGTGGCATTGGGGTGCCACCTGGGTATTACCCGGGCCGTGGTGTTGGAGTGCTACCTGGGTATTAACTGGGCCGTGGCGTTGGGGTGCTACCTGGGTATCACCTGGGCTGTGGTGTTGGGGTGCTACCTGGGTATTACCTGGGCCGTGGTGTTGGGGTGCTACCTGGGTATTACCCGGGCTGTGGTGTTGGGGTGCTACCTGGGCCATGGTGTTGGGGTTCTACCTGGGCCGTGGTATTGGGGTGCTACCTGGGCATTACCTGGGCCATGGTGTTGGGGTGCTACCTGGGTATTACCCGGGCTGTGGTGTGGGGGTGCTACCTGGGTATTACCCAGGCTGTGGTGTTGGGGTGCTACCTGGGCCGTGGTGTTGGGGTGCTACCTGGGCCGTGCTCTCTGGCTCTCATTCTCCCTGCTTGTCCCTCTGGAGGCTCCAGAGAGGCTGCCCTGACAAAGAGAAGGCTTGCCATAAAAGCTGACTTCTGGGGAGGGCTGGAATGGAACATTCTTTCCCAGAACTTTGGCTTTTTCCTCATGTATTCTATAAATTTTTTTTTTGTAAAACGTCTTATCTTTCTGCCAAATCAAACTCAGCATTATCAAAGTTATGCCACCTATTTTGCCAAACAGCCAAAGTCTTTACAGACCCTCTGTCAGGCTCTTTTGGAGGTGGCCTTCTTTGACAGTTTTCCTGCCAGCCGTGACGATCCCGGCCACAGAAATGGGCCACGCGCCGGCATGGCATCAAGGCAGATGTGGACGTGCCAGGTCTCTGGGTCAGCCTTTCTCCTCTGGCCTTTATGAAAGTTTTGCTTTAGCGGCTTGTAGACCTTGATCAGGACACTTAATTTTGTGATTTTTTTTTTTCTGGCTTACATGAAAAATGAAAAATATTTCCAGCAGGCATCACCCCAGAACATAACAAAAAGAGGATTTCTCTTGGCTGAGCCCAATATACCCCTTGAATTTCTTGAAGATTCAAGGTTTTCTTAATAAGTATACTTTTTACGGGGGGTGGTGACTGTAGATTAATCTGAAATAATTTGTTAATTGGCACAATCTGCTATGTGTTTTTTGGTATTTCAACTGCTTTTTAAAATCCGAACTAAGTGTTTTTCTCCACAGACCTGCCCACCTCTTGTTTTTGTCTGTTTGGTCATCCACTGCCTTGCTGGTCTGTTCGTTTGTTCATTCCTTCATGAGACCTCTCATGTCCCAGGCTCTGGAGACAGAGCCGTGAGCAAAGCCATACGCAGTCCCTGCCCTTAGGAACAGGTGTTTCCCACTGCCACTGTGAGGCTGCCTCCCAGGATAGGCGTGCAGAGCTGCGGTGGGGCTGCCGATGCCCTGCCCAGGTGTTCTTTCCCGCAGGTACACCTGTCTTCCAGCTGCAGGGAGTCTCAGCCACGGGTGGCTCACAGCTGCTCCCACCTCTGAAAAAGTGCACTGGGGAGGCTGCATCTCCCATTCCCCAGCTGGTCAGTTTGTAGCCAGAGGCCAAGTGCAGTAGCAACGGCAGCCCTTTGTTTCAAGTGGGGGCAACCCCATGCTCCTTACCTCCCTATCTCCCTCCCTCCCTCGATACGTCATATGCACCCAAACCCCTGCATCAGGCTCTGCTTAGAGGTGACTTGGCCCAAGACAGGTGCTATTAGAGCCCATCAAAGGAAAGTTTGGTTCTGGTGGGGAGGTCAGGAAAGCCAGTTTAAGGAGGTGATGCCAGAGCTGAGATTTACAAGATCTGCAGGAGCTAATTAGCTGTAATGAGCTTGGGAGTGAAGCGAAAGGAACTCCAGGAAGAGGAGCAGCACTTGCAACGCTGTGCTGCGGTGGGGAGGAAGCATGACTGGAGGCTGAGAGGAGGCAGTGTTGCTGGAGCAGAGAGAGGGGAGCGCAGGGTGAGAGGCAGCTGGGAGGTCAGCAGGAGTGTGGCAGGCAGGCCTCCCAGGCCATAGCAAGGAGGCTTTCCAACTGGGGGCAGCGTCCTCACACACAGGGACCAAGCCACGGCCTGGGAGAGTGGGGTGGGAGGAGCCCACCATGGTGCAAAATGCTGGCTCTGGACTTCCACGTCCTGTCCCAGCAATTATGTATGATAGCCCTGGGCCTCCGTCAGGGTCAAATGTACTGCAAGAAGCATTTGGCAATCTTACGGTGGTGACAGCTTCACAGGTGTACATTGTTTTTATTAGGCGAGTTTATTTTCCTAGGCGTTTATAATAACATGCTTCCTTTCCTTTAACCAGAGACCCCTTAGAGTCCAAGGCACCATCTTTGGGGTCGCGGGAGCAGAGGGGGAGCTGGCTGCTGTGCGGGGAGCATGGCTGAGTTCTCGGCATCCTGAGCCTTCCTTGACGTATGTGGAAGTAAAGGCATCTCTTTTTCTCCCTTTTTAGGTAAAAAAAGCAACAGAAAAGGCATGAGAAACAAGAGCTCTGAGAAGGCTGCCAACGATGATCACAATGTCCCCGTGGCCCATGAAGATGTCAGAGAGAGTAAGTGAGGCTCCCAGAGAGCCCCTGCCCGGGTCCTGTCACCTGTCCCGGGAGGGCGGGAGGGCGCAGACCCTGGTGCAGCAGCCCGACTGCAGATTCCCCGGGCGTGGGGCTCCCTGGGGGCTGCTGTCTATTCTTACCCATCGTGCGGGGGTGAGAACTTCCC
>RJWJ010048249.1:0-10662 GCA_004363605.1 Indri indri | reverse complement strand
TCCTGACCCTGGTCTGTGTGATGACAGGGAGGTGGGCGCCGAGGGCCACCGCCCCTTCCCCGCTCAGCTGTGGCTTCCTGTGCAGCGACATGATGGGGGCAGGGTGGCCCTGGGGTCCCGGTGACAGTGGCCAGGTGGCCGGGTTCTGGCCGCAGGAGGCTGCTGGGTCTGTGGTGGACGAGGGGAGGGGACGGGTGCAGGGACCTCTCTCCCTCCTCACTTTATCTCACTGTGAGTCGGCAGCAGATGGAGGCACCGCACCTGGGGTCACTCTGCTGGGGACGAGTCTCTGCACCTAGAGGGGCCGGAACTCGGGGCCTCCAGGGGCCAATCGGAACATTCTGGGCCCTGCCAGGCGCCGGGACTCCCGGTCCTCCTGGGTCCTCTGTTGCCACCCCTGGCCAACCTACATGGCTGGGGACCGAAGCTCAGCAGTCCCTCAGGTGGACTGTGCCCTGGACGCAGGTGTGAACTGCTGGGTCCTAGGCCCTTCCATCAGCGCCCCCAGCTCCGTTCTTCTGAGTTGTTCGATCTGTGGGTAAAACTCCTCTCGGTGTCTGCTCCACCCCGGCCGCCCCCGCACGGGGCCCTGACCGTGAGCCACTCCCCGCACCCCCCCCCCCGCCCAGTTATATCTCTGTGGAGGAGGGATGGGGTGAGGGTGGGCGGGTAACATTTGAAAAGTCTTGATTTTCAAAATTGTAAAACCAAAAGCTGCGTGAAAAATTCAGCAATTAGAAAGTGTTTGGGGCCCACGGTGCCGTCTCTGTTCCCCGCCCCAGCCGACCCCACTGGCGTTTGGTGTCTCCGCTTCCAAAGTGGTGGCGAGGGCCAGAGGTGGGTGGGTGTATGATCGTCTGCATTTTGTTTAGCGTGTTTTTTCTTTTACAAAGATATCACACTAGACGGCAGGTCTGCAATTTGATATTTTAACTGAATGTTGTATTCACATAAGTCTTGTCTTCCTAAGCCACTGCCTTTGTCTCTCAAATGTCTCCAGGGTCCCATCATGTGGGGGATCATAATCCATGCATCTAACTCTATGCCAGTGGGCATTTTTGGGTGCATTTTACAAAATGGTACAGTGTTGCGATAAATGGCTTTGCTCTGTGCACTCGGAGCTCAGATTCCTTTAGGCGGGAGCCAGTTCCTGGCAGTTGCGGGGCTGGGTGGCAGAGTGTTTGGAGTCCACGTTCAATGGCTCTCCAAACACATCATCTGTTCCTTCACGCAGTAATAGTACGGTCAGCCCTCCATGCACGGAGCAAACTGTAGGCTGAAAATATTTGGAAAAAATAAAAATAACAATACAATAATAAAAAACACAGTAATGCGGTATAATAACTATTTACGTAGCATTTATGTAAGTAATACAGAGATGATGTGATGTATACAACACGATGCGTAGGTCACGTGCAATACTACACCATTTTATATCGGGGACCTGGGCGTCCTTGGGTTTCGGTATCTGCAGGGAGTCCTGGAGCCAGTTCCCGCAGACACCGGGGACAACCGCATGTGACAGCCCCCGTCCCTCCACCGATAAGCCATGCAAACCCCACAGAGACAGCATATCTCATTTTAATTTGCGTATCTTTATTTCTGGAAGGTCGGTGACCTTCCAAATGTGTCTCCATGTTGTAACTCTGTGATTTGTCTCTTTCTGTCTTCGCTTTATCCATTGGCTTTGGTCACTTTTTCCTGGTTAATGACTGTCAGCCTCTCGCCTGCCGTAAACGGCGGCCGTTATCCCCACGCATGCCGCGAGCACCTGCTGTTTCCATTTGGAGTCTAACTAGCCGTGAGTTTCTAGCATCCCGGTCTGCCGGCCCTTCCTTCTGAGATTCTGGCTTTGACGTGAAGGTTACGTGGGTGACAGCCTCTCACCCCCGCGCTGGAGGTTTCGTCTCGCACGTTCTCGTTTCCATCAGCGCCCAGTCAGGAGCCAGCACCCGCGCAGTGACTTAAACAGGGCCGGCGTGGCACAGGGTGACCACGGGACGGAGAAAACCGCGGCCACCCCGGGGCTGCAGCACGAACTCGGGAGCGCGGCCTCTGGGGCCGGGCGTCCCCGTCACGGGCAGAGCTGCGTCTGCAGCCTGGACGGCTGGGCCGGAGACGCCGGTCCCCGCTAGCAGCAGGCCACCCTCCGGGCGCAGGCGGGGCGGGTGACGGCAGCCGTGACAGCCACGCGGGCTCGTACCTGCATGTGCGCACTCCCGGGGTGAGTCATTTGAAAATTTTTTTCCTTTTTAAAAAATTATTTTTTAAGTCGACAAATGAAAATTGTATATATTTGTTGTGTGCGACGTGATGTTTGACATGTGTACGCTGTGGGATGGGTGAGTCAAGCTAGTTACCACATGCCTCACCTCACAGGTTTTTTGTGGAGACGACACTTAAAATCCGTTCTCTTAGCAATTTTCAAGTATAGGATACATTGTTCTTGACTATAGTCACCGTGTTGCCCAGCAGATCTCCGGAACTTACTGGGCCTGCCCAAGTGAAACTTTGTATCCTTTAGCCGTCTCCTCCCTGCCCTCCCCTCCCGCCTGTTGTGAAATTCAGGTTGAAGTTTGATTTTTTTTATTTTTGTTATTTGTTTGCTTTCACCTATGGCTGTCCAATTGCTCCATCACGATTTGTTGAAACGGCTATTGTTCCTCCACTAAATTGCTTTTGCACCTTTGTCAAAAATCATTTGGTCACGTTAGCATGCATAGATTTCTGGATTTTCATAGTATTGGGGTTTTTTTTTTTTTTAAGTATTTGAGAGAATCAATTCACTAGTCAATCAAGCCAAGTAGGCCTGCCTGGACTTTTCTCTGTGGGAAGATTTTAAATTACTTATTCAACTTATTTACTTGTAATTGTCTATTCAAATTTTATATTTTTTCTTGAGTCCGTCTGGTAATCTATGACTTCCATGGACTTTGTCCATTTTCTCTAAGTTGTAAATTTGTTAGCATCAGGTTGTTCAGAGTATTTCTTTATAATCCTTTTGCTTTCTGAAGGGCCCATGGTGATATACACTATTTTGCTCCTGTTTTTTATGACCTGTGTCTCCCTCTCTTGCCCTCGCCCCACTGCAAGGTGGTCACAGGACCAGGGAGGAGCGCCCCCAGGGCTGTTCCTTCAACACCTGACTGGCCCGGCACAGCCTGTCCCAGCCTCTGGGGGCACCACGCAGCAGCTGCTCAGATTTTCAAAGATTCAGTGCTTAGAATATTTCTGTAGGGTTTTGGTAAACTGTCTTTATTATATTTAAGTGCATTTCCCCCATGACTATCTCAATTTTAATTGTGAATTGCTAATGCATTATAGAAAGTACTTGTTCTGTATTTCTTGATACATTTAAAATTTATAGAAAGGATAAACTTGGCAGTACTATAATAAAAAAGGAAGAAAGATACAGTCTTCATCAACGTAATGTAGAAAATGAAAGAGCATGTGTGGTTTACTTCTGTCATTTATTTAATTTATTTTATAAATAGTTTTCCTGATAATAAACAACTCTTGCATTCCTGAACAAATTTTACTTGTAGATTTATGTGTTTATTATCTTAGATTTACACAAAACATTTTCTTACATTTCTTTTAGTATTTTATTCATCATTCATTTTATTCATCCTTCTTCCTCTTTTTACTATATAGTACTGCCAAGTTTATTATTTATATAAATTTTAAGTATATCAAGAAACACAGAAGAGGTACTTGCTATAATACATCAATATTTGTTTTAATACTCAGTCCTAAAGTTACTTACTTTGCTGTTTCATGTTTTACATGATATTGATGAAGAATGTATCTTTCTTCCTCTTATTATTATAGTATCATCTGTTAAGTTTATTCTTTCTATACATTTTAAGTGTCATTAATGTTTTCTTTCATCTTAGTTTTTCTAAGCTTTTTACATTTTATTTTTTAATCTCTTAAAATGAATATTTGGTTTTTAAATTTCACATTTTTACATTTGATTGTAAAGACACTTAAGGCTGTAAGATACCTTCTGAGGTTTTGCACTACCTCACAGGTCTGCTGAGAGATTTTCTTGTTGGATTGTTTTGCAGGTAATTTCTGATTCCTCTTCTGATTTGCCCCTTTGGCCCAAGGCATATCTAGAAGTAGGTTTCTTTCTTTTTTTTTTTTTTTTTGAGACAGAGTCTCACTGTGTTGCCCAGGCTAGAGTGCCGTGGCGTCATCCTAGCTCACAGCAACCTCAAACTCCTAGGCTCAAGCAATCCTTCTGCCTCAGCCTCCCGAGCAGCTGGGACTACAGGCATGTGCCACCATGCCCGGCTAATTTTTTCTATATATTTTTAGTTGTCCGATTAATTTCTTTCTATTTTTAGTAGAGACGGGGTCTCGCTCTTGCTCAGGCTGGTTTCGAACTCCTGAGCTCAAACAATCCACCCACCTCGGCCTCCCGGAGTGCTAGGATTACAGGCGTGAGCCACCGCGCCTGGCCTAGAAGTAGGTTTCTTAATTTGCAAAAGTTAGGATTCTTTGTTCTCTTCTAATCAGTATTTTTAATTTTATTGTGTATGACCAAAGAACCTGGTTTTAGAAAAACATTATTTTTTAAAATTTATTAAGATTTCCATCTATGACTTAGTCATAAGCTATGTTTGGAACATTCCAATTTTGGAAAACTCTCATCTCTTATCTCTTCAAACATTGCTACCAGCTCATTCCCTCACTCCTTCATTTGCAGACTCAAATCATATACATGTTAAGCTTTATTACCATATTCCCTATGTCTGTTGAAAATAACCGATTTTTCATTCAGTTATTTTCTTTTGATCTGTATTCCAGTTTACTAATGCTTTCTCTAGCTACATCTAATCTGCTGTTAAACAGATTGTATTGTGTATTAAAAGTCATGAGGCTTCAAAATACTTTTCACTTTCTTATTTTTCACAATTTTTCATTTTTTTTATCCTTTTTTTTTTCTTCTTGGAAACATTTATTTTTTCTGGAATACATCATGTACAACTGCCTCATTGTTTATCTGATAAACAGGATGTGCCAGAATCTTGTCTTTTGCCTACTTACATGGGGACCACATTTCTCTCTACGACTCCAGTTCCCACAACACACCACTTTTTAAACCTGAGGACAAACACCCCCCTGTACACCATAGGAAAATTGAGGAGGAACTGGCTGGTCTAGACTGATTCAAAAGTAGCTCCCAAGTTAATCACCTGGTGAGTTCCCCAGAGTCTCTTTCTGCTTCTCGCATCTGTTCAAACAGCCCCACCATGCCTTCCCCACAGCAACCCTCTCCTGCATGCCTTGGGGTTTTATACTGTGTTGATTACTTCACAGATCTTTTCCTTTCTGAAGAATTCTCCCAAATGCCTGCTTGCTAATGCGATTCTTTCTTGATTTTTCCAAGTTGTTATGAATTTATTACATTCAGGAACTATATTTTGCATCATTTAATGGGGTCTGGGAGGGAGAGAGAAAAGCGAGTGTGCTTATTCAGCCATCTTGAGCCAATACAGCTTTAATCCGTGTCACAATGTGATAAAGACGCCTTTGTCGGCCAAGTATTTGGATTTTTATCATAAAATTTTTATTAACTTTCAAATTAATTAATCTTATTTGATAAAGAGGCAGCTTGAAAAGATGAAAAAAGGGTTTTAAAATTTCTGAACACATGAGTACTAGCATATCATTTTTCAAAATACTATATTCAAATAAATATTTCAAAATAATAATGTTAATTAACCTATTTTTATGCTCTACTGTACAGCTAAAAGGGCATTCACATACTTAAATTCACTCTAACAACACTGTGAGTCAAATATTAACGGTGCTTGGCAATGTTTAGTGTCTTTCTGCAGAGACCACTGTCCGTGAATGAGCCAGGACCCAAGCCCAGGTCTTGTGAGTACAAATCCAGCGCTGATCCTGCTGATCCTACAGGAAAGCTGTCCTTTGAGAGTTGCTCTGTATTCTAGCCCTGTCAGGAGTGAGTTAGCCGTCACCTTAGGCTGTTTACTAATAATGCCAGAGTTTATTTTTCCCAACCCTAAAGTAACATCCTCCCCTGGGTTCCATCTTCAAACTAACTCTGCTGCTAACAGGCCTGAAACTCCTGCCTCGTTAAGGAGTCTCCAATGAGCTAATCAAACGTGGCTGGAGCGTGGCCAAGGAAGGCCCATGGAGGATCTGTGTGCGGAGACAGGGAGGATGGGGATGTAACCCCCGGAGAGCTCAGCCTGGACAACTTGGGGATCCTGATGAGCTGGGCTTGGCTAACAACACGCTCCCAGGGAGCACGTCTGATCAGGCTGCATCATAACGACCTTGGGTTTTTGACCCCAGCCCCTAGTGAGCTAGCTTGGCAAGTTGCATCTTCTAAGGGGTTCAAGCTGCCAAACCATCAGCATCTGCCAAGTTAAGCCTGTAACCCGTAGGCCCAGAGGAGGGGTCCGCTCTTACACAGAGGCTCCTCTGCGCCTGTGCTGTCAAAGCACTGGTTCCAGATCGCTCGGCATCTCGTGGGACCAGAATCAGAGAACCTGGACATACCCAAAATTCACTTAGTCGTATCCCGTCAGAGAATGAGGCCTAGACAAACTGGGATTTTATAAGCTGCTTAAATTCCAACATCGATCACAAAGAAAAAGGAACAACAATGACAAAACTTTGGAAAAGAACAATTAGGAGGGATTTTTTTCAACCAAATGTTAATATTTATTATAAAAGTAATCATATCTGGTACTGTTGGCTGCCCAGAAAAACAGCCATTTCCTCATTATCTGGCCATTAGCATAGCACCTGCTCATGACAGAAACTGATACACTGGATCCGGGCTTTCTCAGCCTCCCTTGCAGCTGGCGGTACCAGTATTTGACCCAGTTGTGACCAATGAGATGTAAATCATCTTGGAATCATCTGGAAATACTTTCCTCATGAACAAAAGAGATGGTAGGGCAAGATACACGCTGTGGAGAAGATGAACAGCTGCCCTCTGACATCCATTTTCTGGTGTGATATTGTACAAAGACCCCTGTGAGCCCATGACTGCCCAGAATAAAGACAGTAACTTTGTTTTTAAAATGGCTGTGGTCATGTCACTAAGCTCTGATCAATGTACTACAGCCGAAGTGTTACACGACAGTTTCTCAGAAACTTCCTACTCTGCTTATAATACAGATGGCACCATGTTGAACCAGGACTTCAAGTTCAAGTGTGGTGGGGCCAAAATGCAGAAGGAACGTGAGTTACTGTCACCTACCAGCCATGTGTCACCTGCTTGGACCTTTGCATAACAATAAGGGGCCTTGTCTCTTATGCAAGCCACGTTGTTTGTGTTTTCTATCACTCACAGCCACTGTAGCCCTAAATAACTCCCCCGTGGTCCCTTCCCTTCTGTCTTTGGACGTGTGGAAGTGGTGTGACGTGTGGAGCCGCAGTAGCCACTTTGATGCCATGAGTCAGCCACCCTGAGTGTAAATGTCCCCATTCCAAGGAGCGGTGAGAACGCAGGTGGGAAAACCTGCATCTCTGAGCACCTGACACAACTTTCAGACCAGCTACTCCCGACTTGTCACGCATGGTAATAAAACCATTATTGTTTAAACTACTTTTAATAAAATATTTTTCACTTTCAGCCAAAAACATCCTAAATGATTCAGATAAGTTAGTTAAAACTGAATTTTTAGTAGAAAAACAGACAAACAATCGGTGGAATGAACTACAGAGTCCAAAACAGACATACGTAAAATGGTATCTCAAACCAGTGGAGTTTGCAAGCAAGCTTACTCAAAGTCGTCACCTTATATTACCTAAAAATGTCAATTTACCAGTGAAAATCATGACACACACAGAGAACAGGGTAGTATGGCTCACAGGGAGAAATCAAGCACTCAGCTGAAACTGTCCTTAATGGGACCTGGATGGTGGAATTACCAGACAGACAAATGAAATCAGCCGTTATAAATATGTTTAAAGAACTAAAGAAAATCATGTTTAAAAAATTCAAAGAAAAATGTGTTAATGATGTCTTATCAAATAGAAAATATTAAAGAGATAGAAATTACACATATAACATATTACCTACATTACATATAAATGATATATCTGCATATGTGCACCTCCAAATAGAAATTATGGAGACAAAAAGTACAATAACTGAAATGAAAAATTTGCTGGAGGTGCCCAACTGCAGAAGAGAGAATCAGCAGACTTGAACACAGGTCAATAGAGATTATCGAGTTGGAGGAATAGAAAGATGAGGGAATGATTAAGAATAGACAGAGCTTCAGAGACCTATGAGACGCCATCAAGTGTGTCTACGTACACATAGGTAGAGTCCCGAAAGGAGAGGAGAGGAGGGCAGAAAAAAGAGTTGAAGAAATAATGCTGGAGAACTTCCCAAATTTGATGAAAAACATTAGTCTACACATAGAATTTCAAGTGTAGAATTCATTCAAGTCAAGGAATTCCAAGTACAATAGATCTAAGATACCTACCCCTAAACATATTATAGTCAAACTTTTAAAAGCCCAAGACAACAAGAGAAAGAAGCAACGAAAAAATAACTCATCACATAATGAATCCTTAATCAGATTAGCAACTAACTCATCATCAGAAACCATGAGGTCAGAAAGTGGGAGATACCATATTCAAACTGTTGAAAGAAAAAGCTTGTTGACCAAGAAATCAACATATAGCAAAACTGTCCTTCAAAAATGAAGAGTAAACTAAGATATTCCCAGATTTTTAAAAATAGAAGAATTTATCACTAAGCCTACAAGAAATACTAAAAAGAGCCTTTCAGACTGAAAAGAAAGGATACAAAATCTGTCTTAAATCCAAATGAAGGCTGGATGCAGTTGCTAATGCCTGTAATCCCAGCACTTTGGGAGGCTGAGGCAGGAGGATTGCTTGAGGTCAGGAGTTCGAGACCAGCCTGAGCAAGAGCGAGACCCCGTCTCTACTAAAAATAGAAAAAAATAGCCGGGCATGGTGGCTCATGCCTGTAGTCCCAGCTACTCTGGAGGCTGAGGCAGGAGGATCACTCGAGCCCAGAAGTTTGAGGTTGCTGTGAGGTAGGCTGATGTGACAGCACTCTAGCCGGGTGGACAAAGCAAGATTCTGTCTCAAAAAAAGAAGAAAAAATAATCCAAATGAAGAAATAAGAGCACTGGTAAAGGTAATTAAATAGGTAAATATGAAAGTCAATATATATTTTGGAAACTCTTCTCCTAATTTAAAAGATAATTTCATAAAACATTAATCATAAAACTGTGTAGGTTGGCTTATGTGAAAATGTAATTTGTGTGATAATAGCACAAAGGAGGGGAAAAGGAAGGGAGCTATATTGAGATAATGTTTCTATATACTATTAAAATTAGTGTTGACACAAACTGGAAAAGATGCTAATTTTAATCACCAGGAAAACTATTAAGAAAATTACTCCAAAAACATAATAAAGGGACTAAAAGTGTACACTAGACATTATATATTAACATAAAAGAAGGCAGTGATGAAAAAATGGAGGAAGAAAAAGACATAAATCATGTAGAAAATGTCATGATGGCAGACAGAAATTCTATCATATTGATAATTACATCAAATGTAAATGTATTATGGACTCCAATCAAAAAGCAAAGATTAGCAGAATGAATTTTTAAGAAACAGGATCCAATGGATGTGCTATCTACACATAATACACACTTTATATTCAAAGACAGAAATGAGTTGAAAATAAAAGAATGTAAAAAGATCAAACATGCAAATAGTAACCAAAAGGGAGCTGGATTAGATATACTAATATCAGGCAACATAGACTTTAAAATAAAAATTGTTGCTAAAGACAGAACATTTTATATTGCTAAATGCGTCAGTTCAGCAGGAAGATGAAATATAAACATACATGCACCTCACAACTGAGCCCTAAAATATATGAAAAGAAGAATGACAGAATTGCAGAGTGACATAGACAACTCAGTAATAACAGTTGGAGACTTCAATGTCCTCAATAATTAATAGAACAACTAGACAGAAAACTAGCAAAGAAACTAAAACTTGAGCCATGCTATCAACCAATGTGTCCTAACAGACATCTGTAGAACCCTATACCCAACAACAGCACAGGACATATTCTTTTGAAAACCAAATGGAACATCGTCCAAGAGAGACCATATGCTGAGCCATAAAACAAGCCTTAATAAATTTGAAAGAATTGAAATTATACAGAGTATGTACTTCTACCACAATAAAAATAAATTAGAAACCAACAACAGAAGAAAATTTGGGAAATCCACAAATATTTGGAAATTAACAGCATAGTTATAAATAACAAATGCGTCAAAAAAGAAGTCACAGGAGAAATTAGAAAGTATTTTGAACTCAATGAAAATGAAAGCACAGCATATAAAAATTTAAGGGATGCAGTTAAATCAGTGCTTATGGGGAAATTTACAGCTTTAAATACCTCTACAAAAAAGAAGAAAGATTTCTAATAAATACTATTAAATGTCTAACTTAAAAATCTGAGGAAAAAAAGGAAAGCAAATGTAACCAAAGACAAACAGAAAGAAGAAAATAATAAAGATTAGAGTGTAAATAAATGGACTAGAAAACAGAGGAAACGAACTAAATCAAAAGTTGGTTCTTTGACAGGATCAGCAACATTTCAACATT
>RJWJ010048248.1:0-10671 GCA_004363605.1 Indri indri | reverse complement strand
GAGGATGAGAGAATACTGTGTTCTCTTCAGGAGAGCTGCAGGGAAGATGAGTGTGTTGAGTCGGAGAGTCAGAGTTAAATGATGTCAGCTATGTTCAGAAAAGATCCTGTTCAGAGGCTTAAGATTTAAGGTGTATATTTATAATGAAAGATGGATTCTAGAGACCAGGGCAAAAAAAAGTTTGGAAGAGAGTATGGCATTATAAGGAGGAATCAGAGGGCAGGGAGGAAAAGGTTGGGCAAGAAGAAAAAGGAGAAGATAAATTGGATTCGCATAATTAGCTATGTTTAATGATAACTGCAGTTAAAGGGTTTGATAGTTTTACTAGGTAACATGATTCTCAGCAGAAGCATGTGGAAAGTTCAAGTGATATAAGACCTGAGAAGTTTAGCAGTTTTCAGTCACATTTCACCAGTCTGATGTCCCTAATCTTCCTTACTCATGTGGCTGCAGTGGGATCAATTTGTATGTGTGTATCTTCAGTGAGCTCGGAGTAAACAACTGATACCAGCTGGATCAATGACCGCTTGCCTGAAAGTTTTCAGCTTGTGATCAGGACTGCCAGTTTATTGTTGGTGGATGAAGTCCTAAGATGCCACATTTGGGAGTTGGCAGCAGCCATGTTTCCTGTCATGTGGAGAAGGGAGGATTTTACTTTATAATATTTTAAAAGAGAACCAATGGTTTTGTCTCTGGGAGTGAGTTATTCCTCTAAAGTTAAGAGAATAAATATGACAGACTTTAAGAGCTTATAGTCATCATGTCTCTATTTTATGTTTTAATTATAAGCAATCAATTAATCACTCTGAAAGAAAAGAAAATTAACACCTGTATTCCTGATTTTATTGTGTGTATATGTGTATCTGTATATATGCTATTTGTGTACCTTTATACCGTGTGTATATACCTCATGTATACAGTGGGTTCATAAAACATCATGCTACTACTTATCTATAACTATGCTATTTTTCTATTTATGGCTTTATTATGCTTTCTCCTATTTCTGGACCTATGTTTTCTTCTTGACTGTATTCTTCAGTCTCTTTTAATGGTGTGTGTATCTTTTCTTCTATTCTTTTCTAAAACCTTCATAGAAATAGACCATAACCTAATCTTATATTTGATTTGTAAAATTTAGTTGTTTTTTTTCTGTGACTTTCCCAACCTATCAGAAAAAAAAAACATCTTTCCTTCTAAGCTATAACTTGAAATTTCTTCTAGCTTCCTGCTTTTCTGTAATCTGAGGATATCTGGAGAGGGGTTGGGTGGAAATGCCAAGCTAAGGACAGGTGCAGACTTCCTTTTTTTTTCTTTTGAGAACACAGATTCTTATATCAGTTATGGGTTGCTGTTAAGTGTTCTGAAAGATTGTTAACTAAATATAAACATGAGTGTACCTTATATCTAAGGAAAATACCTCTAAACTTAGACCATTTCTTGCTTGGAGCCCTGGATGTGGCAAGCTCCAGTGCTTTCTCCAGCATCTACTTCTGAAATACTGAGGTATTGAGATACAAACTCCTCAGTGATTGGTAGGGCATCTTTTAAGTGCATTTCCATTTATTTAGACAGTCCATTTCTCTTCTAGTTGATTGTGTGTGGGTGTGTGTGTTAGGGAGGAAAGTGCATTAGTCAAGATTGTGAGGATTTTTCTATCTACCCCCTTTCCCCAGTACAGCCTCCAGAGATTGGGACAGAGAGTTAGGGTCCATTCCTGGATCATCAAGAGTTTTCTTTTTTTTTCTTTCTTTCTTTTCTTTTTTCTTTTTTTTTTTGCTTATCCACCATTTTACGGAAAGCAACTCTACTTCAATGATAAATTTTTTTGATGAACTCCACTCTTACATGTTTATATTTTTCAGAATTTGGTAAGAAAACTCAACACTCTCATTTTAAATAAAGAAAAAAAAATGAGGCCAAAAGTGTTACCTACTTTACCCAAATTTTCTCAGCAAATAAGGGAGTGCTTTTAATTTATGGAAATCATAGAACTTTTTAGTGATACATTTCTATGAAACTTTGTAGTGAATACATTTAAGAAACACAACCAGGCTTATTTTGAATAATATATAACCTTATTAATAAATGTCATTCGGGAACTTCTTGAGTGGTATTTTCCCACATGCATGCCTGTGACTTTTTTAGAGAAAGAAATACAGTCGAATATGAATCTACATATTAAAAGTCAGAATATAAATTTGTATCAAATGAAATGTAAAAACTCTAAACTGAATTCTTACTTTTATCCTTACCACCACTGAGCCAATTATGCCCAAGCACTGTAGTCTTTACCTAGATTGAGCAACAATCCAAAATAACTTTACCCAGTAATTGCTTAAACAATAACAATGGAACAAAAGAAAGAGAGGGAGAGATCAAAAGAGAAAGCGAAGAAAAGAAATAAAGAAAATAAGAAAGAAACAAAGAAAATATTTAGAATTACCAATTAGAGGGTCACTAAATCTAATCACAAGACTAGAGTCTTTAGTGCTTTGTCAAATGGTTTAGGTTCATATACTCTACAGCAAAGAGCCATAGATTCTTAGGATGTTTCTGGATAAATTTTCAGTGGTCAATTTAAGAAATAAAAATCAAACTGTCCCTGGTATGTGTTGGATGTTTTCCTTTAAATTGCAATGATATGGAAATTAGCCAAAGGTCATCTTTAGTGACCTTTAGTGGGAAAATCCATTTACCTTTTAGGAACTATAGTCATGTTTAAGGTCTTAAGGTCTCTTGCTCTTTCCTCTTTTTTTTTTTTTTTTTTTTTTTTTTTTTTTTTTTTTTTTTTTTTTTTTTTTTTCCTTTCTCTCTCTTTTTTTGACTAGGTTCTTTGGGTTTGTGGGGGTGGTATTTTTTCTTTGTATGGTTTTTACTTTGCTGATACCATAAGACCAAGGCTACCATGCTCCCCATTTAGCTCCCAACTGAGCATTTTATTTTTAACCAGTGGGTTGGCTAGTTCTCAATTTCTTTTTGTTTTTGAAAAACAAAATTTCTTTTTCTTTCATTGCCTTGTCTCAGCTGGTCTACAGTCTGCCAGCCTTTAGAAACGGCTGCCTCCATTATTATTTTATGTGTATTGGATTCGGCAAATATTGTAACTGCAACTGTTGACTATTTTGAATTCCTCTATTTCACTGAAAAGAAGCTGTTGCATCAGGCACAGCTGAAAATTAAGGCTCACATGTCTATTAACTGATTCATATTACTTGGGGAGAAAACACAAACTTTGACCAGAGTGCATTCCAATATTTCTTACATGGCTGTTACTTTATTAAATGGAATACTAATGCAAATATTTTTCAAATAATTTCCATGGATTCTAAGCCATATTTTACATCTGACTCTATCCAACAGTACTGAAACATGCAGGTGAATACAAATGAGAGAAACTTAAGATATAAGAACAGAGTTAGCATACTAAGAAAGTGCTGGAATGGAATCTAGGCAATTAACAAAATGGCTGTCCTCAGTGATGTAGCCACAGCTGTGACCAGGGATGATGCGCTTCCCACACTGGTCTGTTCAGTCTCATTTGTACACAGACTTCACTACAGCTAGTGAGTCACTGGAATTCAATATGAGCAATAACAATATGTCTGCAGTCACTGCTCCCTATCCCATGCATGAAATCACACTGACTGGAGGATGACTCATCCACCAAGACTCAACTCAAGAACTTCCTTAGTAAGATCTCTAGTCCTTAGGCAAGAATAGGTGCCCCTAGTTCAGATTGTACAGCAACTGAGACAGCTAATGTGACACCTATCAAATACTACTGTCATTATCTTCACACTGATCAGTTTCATCCATAGGACCTCAGCTTGAGGTAGGTGGAGAAGGGAGCTATCAGAACCTCCTACACCTATTTTTAAACCATAAATACCTGCACTACTAAAACAAGAACTCTTTTTCTTGGACTTTCTGAATTTTTCCAGCCAAGAACCCCTACACACGAATTTGTCTTTCAATGCTCTTTGTGTGTATATTGATTTAACAGTTTATCTTGGTGTCACACTACCTGAACTGCAGAATTGAAGCCTTGGATTACATGTTATAGTGACACAGTGTCTAATTTTTTCAGGCATTTGAATCTTTTCTCCCTGTAAAGAATTTGAGTATAAGCCTGACATTGATTGTACAAGCAAGCATACATACAGAGCCATGATCCTTTATCTACAATTCTAAAATCTGAACTCTGGAAAAACAAAAGTTTGTTTTGTTTTGGTTTGGGTTATTTTTGTTATTTTTGTTGATTTTATTTTATTTTTTTAACTCTCATTTGGCAGCACGACCTAATTTCACTAGAACTCATTTGCTGGCAAAATTAAACCAACACTGATATGTAAATAATTATAGTCTTTATTTATTCTGTGCTATTTGAAAAGACATATTTCATATGAATAAATAGTAATGTGCTTAATTATAGGATGCTGCACCAGACCCTACGGAGATGCTATGTATTATAAAGTATATTTTCCATGTAACCTTGCTAAAATCCAAAAGATTCCAATTTTCCATGAGCATCTTGCCCCAATTGTTTTGTATAAGGAATTGTGGACCTATAGATGTTAAATCAATATTTTTTGTCAAATGACTTCCATGTGCATTCACCTGTTTCATGTACTAATTGATTTTACCTACAGTATACAAACACCAGTCTGAAACCCATGCACTTGTCTCCCTACTCCTCCTTCTTCCTCCCTCATACATTTCCTCTCTTGTCCAGTTATTTTGATACCATATAATGATCTGTTTTCCCTTCTTTCTATGGCTTCCGTCTATATTCAAAATTGAGCAAAGTATCTTTTAATATACAAATTGACTAGTTGTGATTATATTTCTCCAGAAATCTAAAATAGAAATGACACACTTCTCACAAGCATCTCATAGATTGATTCTTCACAGTGGCACTGGTAGATTGGCCTAATATTGATAGTTTTATGAAAATTATCACAACATGCCACGAATTTTTGGAAAAGAAATATTCTAAGACTATACAGTATTTCATCTCCCGTTAAAGACTTTCATCACTGTCTTCTAAAAGTAATTATCTATGGATAGCTCAATAATTTACTATCTATGTATTTTTATTAAAATGATTTGTTTCAGTGTATCTTTTAAAAAACTCTTTAGGGATTCAAAATAACAAAAGTAAATAGATTAAACAATAATTTCTACAACCAATATTTATTAATAAAAGTCTTTTTGTACTTAAAAACTTTACAGAGAATTTATGATAAATATGTGTACATCTTTACTATTATGCATTAGATAAGAAATTATATTTAAATGATGACTTTCTAAAATGTTAGCTTATTTGTAAGTAGGTACTGAAATAAATACAAGAAAAAAGTGGCTCGATACTTTATTGAATTCCTTTTTATAATTTTGATGTTGTTTAATTCCAGTGGTTTCTTTAGGTTTGTTTCATTTTTGAGTACTGACTTGTTTAGAAACAATATTAATTTTTCTTATTTAAAATATTTTTATGAAATAATGGCAATATTTTTCATCAACAACAGTTCACCTTTTGAGTGTCAATAATTTGGGTATGACTACAAAAAATAAAAACAAAAACATTTTTAAATGATATAATGGTCCATAAAGTACAAACTTATAAAATATGAATTAAATGAATCTGAATGATGAACTCATTAAAGGGATGATTTTGTTTTATCTTTTGACCTTTAAAAGAAGGTTGGGGAGCAAATTCATAAAATATATTCATTCCTTTATATATTCATCAAAAGTACTAATTTGCACAGACATTTTTCTAGAAACTCATGAAATGGAATAAATAGTGCAGTACCTCTGTTATTCAAAATCAAATATAGTGAGATTGACATAAATTATTAAATAAAATTAAATGTTATAGATATGAAATGGTAAAGAGGTTAAATAGTAGTGAGAAGTAGTGGACTTGAAGATCAAAGGAGTGGATAGCACAGGAAAAACATTAGAAAGTAGGTCATTGTGTTTTATGAAAGACATATTGGTAGACTTAGGGGTGTATATGTTGGGTTGCTTGGCGGGGTAGGGCAGAGTTGTGGGTATTTAACATAAAGCAAATATTAATAATTGTACTGTCTTTGTTTTGTGTTGCTATAGCAGAACATCTGACACTGGGTAGTTTATAAAGAAAAAGAGATTTATGTGCTTCACAGTTCTACAGGCTGTGCAAGAAGCATGGTACTGGCACATGCTTGGCTTCTGGTAAGAGCTTTTGTGTTGCATCAAAACATAGTGGAAAAGATCAAAGGGGAAGCAGCCATATGAGAAAAGATACCAAACCCAAGGGGCTTTCCAGCTTCTCCTGGGAACTAATCCTTTCCACTGAGAACCAGTCTCTCAATAGTGAGAACTCACTCACTACCATATGAATGATACCAAGTCATTCATGAGGGATCCATCCCTCCGACCTAAATGTCTCCCACCAGGCCTCATCTCCCAATACCACTACGTCAAGGATCAGTTTTCAACATGAGATTTGGTGGAGACAAACAAACCATATTCAAACCATTTGTTTGTTTTTGCCAGACATACTCTGTAGGCCCTAAATATTATGTTTTTTTTTAAAAAATTGCATGTTTGGGTCATGAGGTGAGTGATGTCTTGCTTTACAACCTCAACTATTTCTGTTAAATCATCATTAAAGATCTTTTACTAAGATAAGGAGACACAGTGGTGTACAGTGTTTTAAGAGCAAGGTAGAGAGATGAAAACACACTGCAGAAGACATCAGTCCAACATCCTTTCTTTGTCCTTAGTAATACAAGGCAGCTGGTTTGGCTAACTCCTTCCCCTTCATTTCCCAGGTGTCTTATAAGAGATATGGGAATAGGCAGTATTTTTCCTCTAGCTGTATGAATTAAAAGGGATATTTAATCCTGGAGCTATTAGTACCATTTTTTCTCTCTTGAAAGAGACTGGGGCGGGAGAGACAGAAGTAGATGTATTCTTATGATCTTTTTGAACACCTATATCCAGACATTTTTGAAGGAAATTCTATTCCTAGACCAGCGGTTCTTAAAGTGTAGTGCCCACTCCTGAGAACTGTTAGAAAAACAAATTATCAGTCCTCATCCTAGACTCACTGAATAAGAAACTCTGGAATGGAGCCCAACAACTTTTATTTTAGCAAGCCCTGTGGGGGATATTCTCGTGAACTCTAAAGGTTGAGAATTACTGCTTAGATTTCAGATATTTTATTTTTGTCTCTTTAAGTAGAAAGATCTTGGCTAATACAGTTGCTGGATTAGATAGAGTAGGTTGGCTAGAGGTAGCTGATCTGTACTGTGGACCCAAAGGGAATTGAAATTATTTCTAGTAGCACCAAAATATATGATTATGTGGTTTCATGGTCTACTTTAAGCTATCCAAATTTGTGATTAGAGGTGGTAAATGGTGAAGGTTTTTAGGGAAGCCATCTTGGGAAAGCAAGAACAAAGAAGTAGAACTTTAACTGAAGGTTCAGGAAGGAAATGAAACCATAAGGGAAGTGATCAATGAAGATATAAAGCTGAGCTTAAGGGACAAGCTATTAAAGAATGTGTCGAGGAGAGTAAGGCAATGAAAGAAGGCAGGAGGCTATGGTATACATTTTCATATATAAATTCTAGTTAGAGGAGTTGTAAGGGTAAACAGGGTTCAGGTGCGGGCAGATGACTGAAACTAATGATAGCGAGGGTTGTTGGTATTGAGAATATCAAACAATTCTGGATTCTTAGATCAAATAAGTGGACAGTCACAGGAATATAGCCATGTGCCAAATTCCATAACAAACAAGGGGAAATTATTGGCAAATAAGGGCAATAAGGTATTTTAGGGTATCACAACTGGAAAAAAATGAGCCTCATAAATGAAAGCAATTTTGTGTGAGTGGGAAGTTATGGGCAAGGAGTTTCACAGTCAGTTATGAGGACTGTAACAGGGTTTGCAGAACATGCCACATGAGATGTGGGATTATAAACCTCTTTTGCCAGAGAGAACAAAAAGGAGCAATACTTCAAAGTAGGGAGGAAGGGAAGTTTTCCATGAAGGCACAGAGTTGGAGGCAATATTCTGAAATGCTTACTAAGAAGCGATGCATCCATTGTCTAGATTAAGTGGCCTGATGTTAAAAGATGAAAGAAGAAGCAAAAGTAAGCATGCTCTCTTTAGCTTCCATTTTTCAACTAAGGAAAATGATATTCAGAATAGAAGCAAGGAAGATGAAGATAATTTTCTGCTCTGTTATTGTACATTAACATCTACCTTAGACAATCTAAGATCGTAGCTGATCTATTTCTGTAAATAATTTGTAGAAACTCTTCATAGGAGTTTCTTTCTTTGTGTGTGTGTGTGTGTGTGTTTGTGTGTGTGCGTGTGTGTGTGTGTGTGTGTGTGTATGTGAATAATGGGGCATATTTACTTGCTGTTCAGACAAATTAGCCTTGGAGTTTTGTGCGTGGTAAGTGCAGCCCAGAATTTCTATCAGCACTCTCCCCATGACTTGCAGGGATTGTAGTCTCTTGGCCCTTTGCTGACCTAGCACTTGTGATTATCTTTATTCTAGAGTGCTAAATTGACCTTACGCAGGGCCCTAGTAGGCTTTTAAACAGTGCTTATGACGATTGACATCAGAGTGTCACTATTAGTGTTGAGGAACTTGATTTATGATTTATATTCATTCGAGCATTGTGTAGGTACCAGAAATCTATAAATTTGTAAATGTAAAAAGCTATTCTCCAGGTTAATAGATAAAATTGATAGAAGTCATTTATCTAGCCCTTTCCCAAGCAAAGAAAATACCCTTAAAAATATCCTGGGTCAAAGACACAATAACCTTAGCAAAAAGTAGTATTTTATTTTCACAAATTGATCAGATATTTCACATTCTTGAGAGAATGATAAAAAATGAAAGTTGATGAGAACATAAAAATAATATGGCTTTCAATTTCTTTCTTCAAAATGTTATATGTTGAGTGGTGCTTGTTTTTTGTTTTTAATAGTAATGGATAGTCCCATGATTGGGTTTTAGTTCCACAGGCCCAGGCAGAGGATAAATAAATGAAATAATAAAATGTATTTTATATCAAAAGTTGTATTTAAGACTGATTCTTTTCTGCTACGTATTCATGGCAGTCTACTTGTCATCGAGCCATGTGTTTTCTTTCCTATTTCAGCAAGCATCACATATGTAAATCTAGTCCCAGCACATTAAAAAGCACGTATATTAAGAATGTTAAACATTCTCTATACATCAAAAAATGCTCCTGAGTGGCTCCCTGCGGAGCGTGTCTATCTCCAGCTAATGAGTTTTAATGTATGATTTTCTTGTACCTTACCTTTCTTTACACATCAATCTGTTCATGGCATCTGTCATGCAAACAGTAACAGAAACCGCTGGGGCTGTCAAGAAAATGACACCTTTCTCCTTTACCAGAATCTGAAAAAGATGGCCAGATTTCTCTGAAATTCTCCAGGCAAACTATGTCTTTCTTTTAAAACCAACACCATCTGCCCAGGCAGAAATTTGTGAGCCAATTGTCACATAAAAGATTTTAGCTGATTTCTGATGTTCAAGCTTGTTACATTAGGTTATCAAGCTTCCACTTAACTAGATGACATACCTTGCACATTTCAAACTGAAGATGGATATCATGGAATATAATGACATAGGTTAATTTTAGGCAAACTATAGAAGGGTGACAAAAGCAGCCTTGGCTTATATTTAAAAATGAAGGTACTCAGTATGTGTTTAAAATAAAAAGATAAATAAGAAACATATACATCCTTACATACATACATATACATAGAAAAAAATATGGTTTCTGAATTTTTAAGATTTTTTTCATTCAGAATGAAAGTTGAAAGCATAGAAAAGTATATATTATCAATAAGCGCAAATGAGTAGTGTTCATTTTTGCATTTTTGATTAAATTTTTATTCAGATACAAATTTAACCAATATAATATAATAAAGTACAATCTCAATAAAACACTCAATTTCATCAAAAAGATTGCCTTTATAACCATTTCTAATTACATGGCTAATCATATTCAGCAGACAATTCATTCACAAGAGAATTCTTTTTTACCTAATTCAGCTATTTAACTTAATTAAAGTAATAATTTTTCCCTAAGCATAAATGTCCTCAAACATTTATCATCTTAGAGAAAAAAAATACATAGACATGTATTTATGTTTTCCTATGTGCATATGTATATATAGATG
The DNA here is from genome assembly GCA_004363605.1 of Indri indri. Lineage (NCBI taxonomy): Eukaryota > Metazoa > Chordata > Mammalia > Primates > Indriidae > Indri > Indri indri. The sequence goes on along the minus strand of RJWJ010048248.1, from coordinate 450 downwards.
TTTATGTATCTAGTATGTATATTATACATGATGTAAATTTTTCACTTAAACATCATTAGTATCATTCTGAGTAAATAAATATGCATATGCAGAACAAATTTGAATATTTCCAGGAATTTCATCATATGCATGTATCACATATGTAACCCTCTTTGAGGGACTGTTAAGAAGTTGCAGTGTTTTGCTGGTACAAAAGGCAGTCTGATGAACATTCTTATAGGTAAGTTTTTATGAACTTTCACAATTCTGTTCTTCAAAACTCCCAAAGAATTATGATTTATCATTAAAAGAGTATAAATATTTCAAAATTTTTGATATATATTGCCATATTCTACAAAAATTATTAAATTAAACTTTCTGTGGCAGTACATGAATATTCTCATTTCACCATGACTTTCCAATTTCAATTGATTACCCCCGATAATTAAAAAAATGGTCTCATTGTTTTAA
>RJWJ010048247.1:0-10659 GCA_004363605.1 Indri indri | reverse complement strand
TTTCTAATGGGTAGGAGTATGTTGTATTCTACAATTAATCTTACAAACAGGAGTCCTATCCAATTTGAAAATCTTCCCATTATATTAATTCTTCTTTGTACAGACATTTTACCAGGGTTTGGTCAGAATATATTTTACTGTACACATTATTCCTCACCATGGAAAATCAAATGAAATTATCTTTCATTTTAGGGTGTTACTTTAATTTACATTTCCAATTAACACATAACAAAGTTGAATCAAGAAAGGATTAATTGTGTATTTATTGTGTTTGTTTTTCCATACTTTTTTTGCTGATGAATAAACACAATGAGTTGTGGCTAATGATTAAGGAGTTTGCTTACTGAAAATCTTCATGTTAGGAGTTAAAACAACAAATAAAAAATAACAGCCTAAAAATTATTTTAAGTGGTTCTTTCTTGCTAGAAAAATATCTGACCTAATTTGCTTTTTCAGTAGATAAATCATTTAAAATTTTAATTAAAATACTTAAAGAACTATTAGCATTTACAGTTTATTACAGTAAAATCAGATTCACAGGATAGCATGTTAATCAGAAAATTCTGTTCATAGTTCATAAATCTTACAATTGCTAAATTATCAAGCTGGTAGAAAGATGAATTAAAATATTACTGCTTCTGATAAAGCAAAAAATATTACCTTACTCATCAAAACAAATTAATTTGTGTTATGTCTTTTTAAATGCTTGCGATGATTAAGGAATTTAAAAATACCTATAGATTTTTCCTATATGAAGTTAATAAATATTTAAAAATCACTTTTTAACAATCAATAAAGTTCCTCTCTATGTTTTCTTAATAAGTAGATAAATTTATTTTTCTGGCAAATTATAATAGGTGATATTTATAAGAGGATATTTTATATATCTCAAAAATTAAGCCATATAATATTTAAGCATAAAATGTATTTTTAAAAAAATCTGCAGATTACCATAATATGAAATAAAGTATAAGTAGGTGTTGATACATGATGTAATTATATTATTTTTACATTATGTATATACATTATAAAATTATATGCATGCAAACATGCAAATATAAAAGTGCATGTTTATATATTTTAAGAAAATTAGTACATCAGAAAAGGTAATCTTCCTATATTTTTGCTTTTAATTGCTGTTTTTGTCATAAAAACTTTTTAAACATTGTTTCTAATACTTGTGCTAGATATTATACATTTTTACATACATGTGTGTGTAAATTAATTATATATATGTGTGTAAATTAATTAATAATTTTTTTTGGTTGTGGGTCTGGGGACAATCATGGAAAATCCTTCCTCACTAGTAGACTACATCAAAATCCTCACATGTTTTCTACTAATCCTTCTGGAATTTTATTTTTAATATTTAAAACTTTCATTCCTCCTCAATTTATTTCTCTAAGAAGTATATGTCAACTTTATTATTATTTTTTTTACCAAATAACTATGTAATTTTTCCAAATGCTACTGGAAAAATTAATAATTTTCTTATTGATATACAGTGCTACTATACAAGATAAAAAACTATTAATAAATTACCATATATGTTAGAGTATCTTTATTCTGTTTTATTGACCAGTATCTCTCCTCTTGGGCTATGCCACATAGCTTTAATTTATATGAACACAATTATATATTAGGTCTTGTCACCTTTCACTATTTCACTTTTCCAGAAGTTTTGCTTATTTTTTATTTCAACTCTAGATTCAAAAGAAAAAGAAAAAAACCCGTTAGAACTAATGAATGAATTCAGTAAAGTTGCACAATACAAAATCAACAATAAACAGTGCTGGGAAAACTGTATGTTCGCATGCAGAAGAGTAAAATTAAACCCTCATCTCTCGCCATTTATAAAAATCAACTCAAAATGGGTTAAAGACTTAAACATAAGACGGAAGCTATAAAACTACCATAAAAAAATGGGAGAAGCTCTATGACATTGGCCTGAGCCATGATTTTTTGAATATGATCGGAAACAACAAGCAACAAAAGTAAAAACAGACAAAGGGGATTGCAATAAACTAAAAAGCATTTGCATAGCAAAGGAAACAATCAACAGAGTGAAGACCCACAACCCCTAGAATGGGAGAAAATATTTGCAAACCATACATCTGATAAGGGGTTAATACCCAAAATATATAATTAATCCAAACAAATTAATAGGAAGAAAACAACACAATTTAAAAATGGGCCAAGAACAACCTTAAGGAAAAGGAAATCCCATCATTTGCAACATGAATAAACCTGGGGGACATTGCATTAAATGAAATAAACCAGACATAGAAAGAAAAACACCACACGATCGCACTTGTATATGAAATCTGAAAAAACCTTGAACTCATAAAAATATAGAGTAGACTAGTGGTTACCAGAGGCTGGGGGATGGAGGGTTGAATTTTGTTCAAAGGACCCAAAATTTCAGTTAAACAGGAAGAATAAGTAAAAGAGATCTATTGTACATTGTAATTACTGCAGTTAAGCACAATACATTGTATACTTGAAAATTGGTAATGGGTTTTAAGTGTTCTCACTACAAAAAAAGGAGGTGAGGTAATGCACATGTCAAATAGCTTGATTTAGCTGTTCCACAATGTATACATATATCAAAACATCATGTCATACCCCATAAATATATACAATTTTACTTGTCAATTAAAAAAAAATAAATCCAAATATGTTAGCCTGAGAAAATTCCTCTGAGACTTTGATGATGTGTATGCAGGCCTTAAGTACTGATAGGGAATGCTTTCATTAACGTTTGATATAATTAAACTTTCTACAGCTTGTCCTTTCCCTGTCTCAACTTTATTTTGTTGTATTATTTTATAGTATTTTCTTTAAACATTATATGTCTGCATGCACATATGCATATTATAAATTATTAATTTAAATGAAGTGCTAATTATTTTAATTCAATTAGTTTATTAATTTGTTTCCTACATTTAATGATTTCAAACACAATTACATCATTAATATATTTAAATATATGCACATATTTAAATGTATATGTTAATACCCAACACAAAAGAATGAGAAATTTACGTACTTACATTCTTCCTTATCTCCTCCTTTCTCTTTCAGAATTGCTCTGTCAGTTGTGATCTTCTTCAATTTATGTCATTTAGATTTTGTTCAGTGATTAGAGATTCCACAGTTGCTTTAGTTTTTTTGTTGTTTTTTTTTTTGAGACAGAGTCTCACTCTCTTGCCTGGGCTAGAGTGCCATGGTGTCAGCCTCGCTCACAGCAACCTCAAACTCCTGGGCTCCGGCAATCCTTCTGCCTCAGCCTCCCGAGTAGCTGGGATTACAGGCATGTGCCACCATGCCCAGCTAAATTTTTTCTATATGTTTTTAGTTTTTCAGCTAATTTATCTCTATTTTTTTTTAGTAGAGATGGGGTCTCGCTCTTGCTCAGGCTGGTCACGAAGTGCTTCAGTCTTATTTTTACGGTTAAACCAATTCGATGTGTAGTGACAATCCTCTTTCTATAGTATTTCTATCCAGTTATTTTGGTTGAAGTTCATTCTCTAGAAATATGCTTCAAAAAGATTTTATGAAACATATATCCCTTATATAATTCAAAATTTTTAAAAAAATGTGAATCTTTCTTCATGCGTTAAAGATAGTTTAGTAGGGTGCTATATCCTTGGATCACACTTTTCTTCCCCAAGAGCATCAGAGACAGTGCCGCGTGGCCTCGCAGTTCTTCCAGGGTGAATTTCAAAACCAGCTTGAAACTCTGGTCTGCTTATATTAAGATGGTACTGCATGCCACTTTGCTTGTCATAGTCCTGGTTATGCTTATTCTCCCTTTGAATTAGCAACAGAATTCTTTTTCATTCCCAAAATATTTCTAATTGAGCAATGCATTATATGATTACTTGGTAAGAAACTTGATCTTTTGTCTGCCTCCTCAAAGGATTCTGTCTTTAAACTTTGAAATAAATTATCTATGAAGTCCGATGACCTTTCTGTATTATTCTTAATTGTGGCACACTGGATTCTTTTGTTCCATAAGAAGGCGTTCCCTTTTTATTTTTGGAAATATTTTGAGACCCTATGGTAAATTGAATTTAATTTATATATCATAAAATGCATCGATTTTTCTCCAATATTAATAAATTATGTATAATATTTATGTGTATGTTTTGTTTGGTTTTCCTAATCCTATCCTTTATGTAACTTTGTATCAGCAATGTCTATTTGCCTGTATACTAATTACAATACAGTTCTCCCTTCTAGGATGATTTATTTTTCTCTTTTACTTCTTTACTGTATCCTATTAGCTCATCTTTCATCTTATTTGGTAATCTTACCTGTACTCTTGTGTCACTGCTTTGAGTTAATTTGCTGATTCATTTATTTTCCTGACTTTGTGGTTATATGTTGAGTCATAATTTTTATCTTCTCAGTGACAGCATTATTTTTTCAGTGAGTGATCATAATCTGCCATTTTTTATTATCATTTCTCCTTTTTTTGTGGTGTTTGCTGATAGATCTTCTGTTACATTCTTTTATTATTATTATTTACCTTGGATAAAGTAATTTTTTTTCTTGGCAAGCCATTTCTAGAATGTCTAAGGTGAAGGAAGGAGCCAGCTTGCTGGAAAAAATTTGTCTGTTTTAATTCAAATTCTGGAATACATAAAGTTGTGTGAGTGTGTAGGTGTGTGTTTGCTTTTACTCATCAGCCCACAGGGATCAGTAGTTGCCAGGTTACTTCAGATATAATCTATTTCTCTCTCCCTGTGCCTTTCTTGCTCTTTCTCTCTCTTCTCTACCCTGTCTCTCTCACTGACAGATTGCTCCTTGCAAATATGGCATGTCTATTTTTCCTCTTTGGCATATCTTACCCTACTATTTGCTAGTGACAGGATCCAACTGAGTACTGATGCCAACTGTTGCACCCCTCTCCTGTAGTTCCAAATCCAAGATATTGTTTGCTTGCCCCTACTTAGTGCGGCACCTACGTTGGAGAACTGAGCTCTATTGGCTTTGCTTGAGATCTGCAGGGCAGATGTCTTCTCTAGGCATTTTGCCACCTTTGTTTGACCTTCACTGAATTTGGCAGCCCATCTTCGTATATCATGGTTTGCTATATAATTGGAAATCGAAATTAAGTTATCATTTCTCATCAAACTTGTTATTTGGGGATAATATCTGAAATATGTAGGAAAGTGTGCCTCTTAACTCTGCCTCCTTAGAATTGGAAGTTGTTCTTATTTGCTTTAGGTATCCTTTTTGTTCATTCACTTATTGCTTCATTTATTTAAGTCCTATTTATTGAAATATTATTTCTAGTTGATATGTTAACATTTGGAAATTTCTGTGGAGAATAATGAATGATGCAATTGATGGTCAAACACTAGCCTGGCTGCTGCTGTAAAGGTATTTTAGATGAGATTAACATTTCAATCAGCAGATTTTGAGTAAAGCATATTAACTTCCATAGGGGGGGTGCGCCTCATCCAATCAGTTCAAGGCCCCAAGAGAAAAAGGACTGACTCCGCTAAGGAAGAGGAAAATCTTAACTCCTCCTTGTATGCATGCTTCTTATTTCACATGTGGTTTTTCAACACCTCCTTTCTCTACTCCTTGAATCTGGTTGCTTCAGGATTTGACTGAGCCACCCAAGTGTGGCAGAAGCAATATTTTGCTGATTTCGAGCACAAGCTTCAAGATATCTTTTATACTTTCACTCTCTCTCTCGGACCCAGTCCAACCTCCTCTGTGAACAAGCCTGGATAGCCTGCCATACAATGAGAGACTCCAATCGAACCCCTAAATCCTGTAATCCAGACTCCATTTGGCCATCCACCTCGAAACAGCACAGCTTTGCTGTACTGCAGCTGACTATGGATTCGTGAGGCGACCAGATGTTATCATCTCAGCGTGATCCACGTTAGCATAACCAAACGACTGAACCCAGCCCAACTGCCAACTATTAATTTGTGAGGTAAATTAATGGCTAATATTTTAGCCCGTTAACTTTAAGGGTGGTTTGTTACATCATTAGATAACTGACAGAGAGGAGGTGATGTTTAACTTCTCATTTAATTAGTAGCGTTTGGACATGTGATTCCTAGAAGACATAACATACAATTATTTACTAGTTCATAATGTAAGAATCCACTAAAATGTGTTCCATACACCAATCATAAAATTTTTCTTTTAGTCTCTTTACTTAATTTCTCATCACAATTCTCAGTTTTCTCTTTGGGAGACTTGAGGAATTTAAAGTGAAATAATATAAAGTACCTAGTTCTGGGGCTATAATCTAATAGACACTTAGATGAGAGCTTCCTTCCTTCCACCAGATTTAGGAAGGATACTTTCTTTTGACTGAGAAAACTACTACTAAAGCCATTTTGTTTATTTTTTAGTTGATATTCTTCTCTGATTCAATTATTTTATTAATTCAAGTTAAAAGTCATTTGTCCTAGAAACTGGTCATCATTTGGTATATTTGCTTGGATTCTGATGCCCTAGCAAATGAAATAAAATGAAAGCATATTTTTCTTCTGATGAAACACTGTAACAATTAGTAAAGCCACTGCTTTCTCAGCTGATTCATTAATTGACTTCAGTTAGAGGTTTTGCCAGGAGGAGTAATGACTGCACAATTGACCTTGAAGTGATTAATCCACAAAAGGGAATAAAAGCAAAGGCAAAGAAGAAGATAAAGGGAAGAAACAAAGCCTTTGATTCTTTCCTTTTCTATTCACTGCCTACTTTTAGGTCAATCAGGCAATGAGGGCCTTTCACTTTTCATATAGAAAACTAAATTGTAATGTGGAAACAAAAGTTTAAAGTAAGCAATTTGGTTAAAGATGAGTAAAATACAATCTGATTTATATATATTTTTAAGAGTTTGCTAAGGAGGAAAACACACACGAAAAGAGATAAAGAAAATGTTGCAAATTAAGTGTATTCAATCTGATAAAATGCCTCTTCAAATATAGTTCTATTCTGTATTTAGATTTTCTACTAATTCTTATTAAATATGGTTACTTCTCTGAAGCAGATTATATCACAAGATGTAGTCCTAAAAAAAGCATCAATATTATTTAATCAATTTATTTATCTAGTCATTAATCATTTTTTCCCTGAAACCAAATAAGTGTCAGAGTTAATACGGGGATATACAAAAATGAATAAAATGTAGTTACACCTGCCCTCTAGGAATTCAGTCACAGGGTGGGGACACACAGACGACACATCAATGACAAAGTTGTGAGTGCCACCCTTAGAGTCACGCAGAATACATCTAATGGTGCAGAAACTCTGAACTGTTTTCTTTCTGGAATTTTAGCAACAGGTTTACAGGTCAGAAATGACAAATAGAGGGCTTCACATTTGGATAGAGATTTACTGGTCAGAGAGTGGGGAAGAGCATTTGAGACAATCTTCCTGTATATGCAAAAGCAGGGAGCTAATGCATCATGGCATATTCTGAAAATCACAGCCATTAGTTTGACTGGAGCACAGTGGGAAAGGTTAAAAATTGCTTATGGTTAATTTAAAGATTTAGACAGAAGCATTGCTCCAGTCAAACTAACGGATGTAATTTTCGGAATGGGCCATGCCATGTTTTAAATGTTTTGGCCGTGTCTGTGCTACACACTTTATGAGCTCTGTGACAACTGGGCCTCCCCTCCCTCTCTAAGAGCTGATAGAATTACTATTCCTTTAAGACGAAGAACTGACGTTTAAAAAGGGAAAATAATTGTCCAAGGTAGCAAATGGAATAGCAGAACTTTGGATCTATGAAATCAAATTTTATGCTTTAAAATCCTGACACTATTTTCATTGTCTACATGAGGTCACTATAAGCAAAAAACATAATTAAATGTCTCCTAATGAAGCTCCACTAGATCAGAACTAGGTCCCTTTGCATCCTTGAGCATAAGACTATCAATTGCACACTGCAGAAATTTAAAATCTATTTGTTCAGCGAACAAATGAACAAAGAATCTTCTTCTATAGAATTGAAGATCTTGAAAAGTGTAATTAATTTTCCCAGCTTTTTCCATAATGAATCACCTTTACATGTAATCTGTTTATTAGCAGATTTTCTTCAGTTATTCATCTTCAAAGCAATTGCTGATTCTGACTGCAAAATTGGTTAAGTTTCGATTGAGAAACTTAATATTGATTCTGTATATAAAGCTTGATTTTCAAACTTCAAATATCTGAATAAAAGCAGGTGGATGTACCTTTGGAGGAAGAGACTTGATATGAAGGAAAAATTTCACGTTCTCAGGTTAATTAATGATGAATTATGCCTATGTTATTTAAACAGTGTATATTTTTTAAAAAGGACGTAAACATAAATGCTACTAATTTGTTTCTTGATGCAATTCACAAAGACTTCACTGAAAGACTGTGCTTAGAAGGATTTAAAAGAGGACAGACGGGTTTGGGGAAATTATTCAAAAGGCATGCAGAATTGAGTAAAGCAATTAATGGTCCATATGTAATGCATATTAGAGCTAAGTATTGTTTAAGGAATCATTAAATCGGACATAAAGCTGCTGTGGGTTATTATGTTAAGGAACAAGAATACTGTCATTATTTTCTTCCTCTTGTTTTGCTGTGAAAAAATGCCCACTCTTCTCACGCCAATAAAGTCCTGGTTTTACTAGACTCCAGAATATGGAGTTACATGATTTGAGAAAATTACCTTTATATTTTGTATTTGTTTTTTATTGCTGTCTAACAAATAACCACAAACATAATGGCTTGAAACAACACACTCACTTGGCTAAAATCAACGTGTTGAGAGTAATTTATTATTTTCTGGCGTCTGTAGGGGAGAATCTATTTCCTTATTTATTTATTTATTTTTATTTTCTGGAGACCACCTAGAATCCTTGGCTCCTGGGCCCAAAGCCAAAGATGTTGCATTTCTTTGTGCCTGTCTTCTGTAGTTAGGCTCCCTTTGAATAGACTTTATGATTATGTTGGGCCCACCCAGATAATCCATGGTAATCTCCCCATTTCAAGGTCCTTTACCTTATTTACATTTGCTTAGTCTGTTTTGTGCTGCTATAACAGGATACTTAAGACTGAGTAATTTATAAAGAACAGAGATTTATTTCGTATAGTTCTGAAAGCTGTAAGTCCAAGATCCAGGGGCCCATATCTGGTGAGGGCCTTTGCATGACATCATCCCATGCAAAAGGCAAGAGGGCAAGAGAGAGTGTGCAAAAGAAGGGAAGGGGGCCGAACTTATCCTTTTATCAGAAACCCACTCCTGCAATAACTAACCCACTTGCTTGATCACAGCATAAATCCATTCATGAGAGCAGAGCCCTCATCACATAATCACCTCTTAAAGATTCTGTAACCAGCTCCATGAACCCCTACAGGCTTTTTATAATCTCCTTCTTTAACTAACTACTTGAACTTTTTGAGTTGTTTACCAGAAATGGTGGATTTTCTGCAAGACAAAGGATGACCCTGAGCAAGGCCCCTGAGAAAGATTCCTGATGCCAAGAACCACCATCCCTCATGACCTGCCCCAATATATATGACATGCCCCAGTGCACACAGTCCCTTGCTAGTTATGACATGACCTGCCCCAAGGCATGTGGCCCTTTCTTCAAAAGCCCATGACCTTCCTTGGTCAGGGAGATAGATCTGAGGAAACTTCTCCCATTCTCCCAACAAGATGCCTATCATATTAAAAATTCCTTTCTTCCTTGGCAATCCTCGTTATCTTAATAACTGAATTTCTGTGATGAGAAACTTGATCTAGATCGAAACCCCCTTGCGATTTTGACAACAGTTCCACCTCTCAACACTGATGCATTGGGGATAATTTTCCAACACATGAGCTTTGGGGGACACATTCACACTATGGGATATCTCTCTGGCCCCTCAAATTCATGTATTTCTCACCTGCAAAATACGTTCATTCCATCCCCATAGCCTCAAAGTCTTAACTCATTCCAGCATCAACTCAAAACTCCAAAGCTTCATCTGAATCAGATATGGGTGATTTATCCTGAGGCAAATTCCTCTCCAGCTGTAAGCCTGTAAAAATAAAGGTCTCTACTCCCAAAATACAATGGTGGGACGGGCATAGGATAGTCATTCCTATTCCAAAAAGAGGAAATAGGTAAGAAAAAAGTAATATGTCCCAATTAAGTTCAAAACTCAAAAAAAAAAAAAAAAACTAACATTAAGTCTTAAAGTTGGAGAATAATCATCTTTAACTCCATGCGACACACTTTAGACACACTGGGGTGGGGATTGGGTCCCCAAAGACCTCAAGAATCCCCACCTCTATGGCTTTTCTGGGTTCAGTCCACCTAAGACAGTGTAGGGACAGGACTTGGGCCTCTCTTCTGACCAAAAGAGGCAACATAGGGCTGCATGATCCAAACTAATTAACTATAAAAGAGCAAAAAACAAATGACCTCCCGGCTGCTGCAATTCAGCCTATACCCATATAAGAAGGAGGCCAAACTGTCTGTCTCTTGAGTGATGTTTTTCCAAGACTACTGAAACGAGATGCTGACACTAGCTGATAAGAAACCTGCCTGCATAGAAACAAGACCTTTCCAGTTCTAACCACTTCAAGCCAAAAAGGACCCCTACACTGAACTTAACCTTATTTTTCCCTCAATATGATCTCATTTTAATGCTAAC
>RJWJ010048246.1:0-10666 GCA_004363605.1 Indri indri | reverse complement strand
GTTTGGATCACTAGGAGGGCCTTTTTGCAAAGATCTCTTAAATTAAGGCACCAGGAGATTGATCAAAAAAGCAAATTCCAATAGGCTGTGTTTCTTGCCTAAATTTATTACCTCCCTTTGGCTTAATAAATAACAGGACATTTCATGAAGTGCCAGTCTTGATCTGCACAAACCTAACTGAATGGGGTACGTGGGAAGCGTTGAGTTGTGTAACATGGTTGGACTCTGATTGTTTCAACTCTTTGAGTTATTTGTTTACCAGGCTGTGCTGCTTGGTGTTTTTGTTTGTTTTGGATCTTTCATGTTAGAAGCCACATTCGGATAGTGCTGTCTCTGAAAACAAATCAAGGTTTTCTCACTAGACTTTAAGCGGAGATCTAGTGAAGAAAAGATGGTGTGCATGAATGGGAGAGAGTATGAGTGTGTGTGTGTGTGTGTGTGTGTGTGTGTGTGTGTGTGTGTGTGTGAGAGAGAGAGAGAGAGAGAGAGACCAGGGCGGGGGCAGGGAAGAAACTCATCCTATTGTCTTTGCTATTCTCCCTCTGGGTGGGATGACTAGCAAGGTGAATGGAGCTAATCCCTTTAATAATAAACAAATTATTTCATATAAAGAGAAACAAAATCAGAAGCAAATTTCTTGTGTGGTTGAATGGAAACTGAAGTTAAGACTCGTAAAATGCTTTCCATTTTCATCCATACCTCTAAAATATACTTCATTATTCCAGCTTCGTGTTTATTGATCGTTTTAATATCTTATGTAATGTCTTGATAGCTCTTTAGAATTTATGCAATATTTATTTCTCACCACAGTGCTTACAGCCATGTTAGAATGGTGTCAAAAGCACAGAGAGGTGAGGTAACTGGGCAGAGATCACACAGCTCTTGAGTGGTGGATGCCTGCAGGACTAGGGCTAAAGGACTTCTGATTCCATGCCTAGGACCCCTCCACCGTACTTGCCACCCCCTTGTTTGGAGGAATAATAATAGCACATAGGCCTGAATGAGCTCTTCCCAAGGAGCTCATTCAGTTTGTTATCCCTGAGTCTGGACTCAACACATTTATTTCAGCAAATCTGTGAAGACTTGCTCTGTGCCAGGCCGAGTGCTGAGGCTGGCACCTGCAGGGAGGGCTGAGGCGGATTTGAGTTCTGAATTGGACGTTGATCGTGGGTTAGTACACTGGTGCTTTCTTTACCAAATTCCCCTTTGCTGTTGTCATGAAACAGGAGTTGGGGAAGAATTCCAGGAACTAGCATTTGTCAAGCTTGCATATATGCTGGGTGTTAGGCTGGATGATCTTTATATGCCTTAATTTAAAAAAAATTATTGTTATTAAACATGTATTCCTTATGGAAAATTTAGAAAATGCAGTTAAGTAAAAATAAAAATGAATAGAGGTTAAAACAAATCACCCAAAATTCTCACTGTTAATACTTAGCATATATGTTTCTAAGCATTTTTTCCCCCTTCTTTTGTGATTTTTCTATTTATGGACTGTGAGTATCTTTCTGTGCCACTAAATATTCCACATCTTAAATGGCTGCATTGTATTCCATGATATGGTTCCAATCATCCTCCCTTTGTGGCATATTTGGGTGGATTCTAGCTTTTTCATGGCTATGAAATGGAGATGAACATTTTGTAATTAAATGTTTGTAACCATCCGTGACTATTCTGTAGTTTTATTTTGTGGAAGGGAAATTGCTGAATCAAGGGATTTGCTTTTTAACCTTAACATCTCGATTCGTTTTGTCCAACCTCACCTTGGAAGGTTGTACCAACTTGAGTGCCCATTTGCCAAGCATTCTTGGGAAATGTACTTCTAACCTTGGGAGTTAGAAGTTTTTAAAAAAGTATTGCTTCAATTTGCCCATCTCTGATTATTAGTAAGACTGATCATCTATCTCTTCATATGTCTGGCCATTTGTGTGTTTTTTTTTTTTTTATGAATTGCCTTTTCATCTCATATGCATGACTATTGGATATGTATCGATTGCTAATTGATTGCTTGCTTCATGTGCTATAATTTAATTTTCGAAATGTCCCTTTCCCTTAGAAGTTAATTTATCTCAAAGTGTCTATTACTTTAAGTACATATTCAATCCTGTGATCAAGAGGAAATTCATAGAGAAAGAAGTTGTCCTAACTCCCCAGTTTGCTTCTCTAAAAGCTTAAGAGCATACGGCTCATCTGTTGTAACAGCTACAACTCAAATCACAGGCCCTGCTGCTTTGGTACCTGCATTTGAGGTGGGAGCACCCCAGAAAACTTGAAGTTGGCTGGCTTACAATGGTGGTTGAGTCCCAAGATAACACAATAGGAGAGATTTGATTATTTTAGTTTTTTAATTTCCCCCAGCTGTGAATGATAGTAACACCTCTTCAGAGCTTTTCTATGCAGTCTCTCATTTGATGAGCCTGCTCCCACGTGGTGAAATTGTACCATTGCTGAAAATAGTTTTGCTGACAGTAAGGGCAAGCTTGATCAGTAGCGGGTTTCTATCTGGAAAGGTGCAGGAGAGGAATACTGACTCTCGAAGCAGGCGTGACCTAGTTTTGAAACTTGGGCTAACCACTTCCCATCTGAACTTGGGCAAGTTATTTTCCTTCCCTGAACTGTCGTTCCACATCTATGCAACATGAACAATACTCCTACTTTGCAAAGCTGTTAAAGATGGGGGAACTCCGGAGGGCCCAGGGAATTGTCTGCTCATCGTTGCAGACACTTAATAACGTGTAGCCATTTCTGGAATGGGAGGCGGGGGGATCGAGTTACTACTGGAATTAGTTTGGTATTTTCCTGGCTTCCTGGTTTTTGGATCCTCAAAAGGCTACCATAATCTCTATGAGTTTGTCCTAAAATGACCTTTCTAAATAACTGGTTTGGGCATTGACTTGTCTTTCTTATGAAAGGAGACATTTTAGATATTTTTTTGGTTGGAGATCAGATAGTAGCTTCATCCAGAAAAAGAATCAAATGGAAGGAAAAAAAAACAAAACAGATAAGGTTATTTTTGTTACAGTCAAGGAGGAAAAAAGATATATTAAACTTGGGAAAAGGGAAGAAAGCTATTATACTTGAAAAGAGTACAGCATGGTAACATCTTTATTACTGAGAATTTGGCGTTAGAGCAATTGTTCACTTGAATTTGTGATGATTTATAGGACTGCCTGGTATATTAAGTGTAAATGTCCAACTTTGATGTCCCATTTACTTGATCACACCCAAGAATGTATCAGGGTTTGAATATAATTTTAGCAGCACTTAGGTATGACAGTTTTATTGGAGACTACTGGGACATGGTAGGAAGAAAACTGTACTATGAGACAGATTGTCATTAACTTATGTGACCTAAGGCAAGTCACTTAACTATTTTGAGCCTTACTGGAGTTCAAGACCAGTCTGGGCAACATAGTGAGACCCTGTCTCTATAAAAATCAAGTAAATTAATTTAAAAATGAATATAAGGTTGTTTATGGTTGCAAGGAAATAACCTAACAGCTATACAAATAAAAAAGAGTACTAAAGGGAGGATTAAGGTTGGAAGAAGATGGAGGAAGAGAGTAATTTAATTCCTTAATGGATGGAATAAAATAAGAGTTCTTGATATTTTTTCGTTAGCTCGTGCTGAGAGGTTTCTGCAAGTATCTTCTTCAGGGTTTACAAAGGGAACCAGAGGTCAAGTAACAGGGTTGTGTGTTATGCAGTTGATTCAGGGATTATGACTAGAAAATTTTAGCAGATGCTGTTCTATCTAGAGTTGACAGATTGTGACTTTAGCCAGATATTCAGGAGCAGAAACTGGATATAGTAAGAGACTCTTGGCAGAGGCAGAAACTTCCATGGGTTGTAGTCGTGCTTAGATTTCATAGTTGGAAACGTTGTAGGTTATGGGGCAATACGATTTCTTCCTGGTTACCTTAAGCTTCGCCTGTCTAGGTCCTCACCTCTGCCCACAATGCAGAGCTAGTTCAAATGCAGATGGGAAATTCAGTTGGGAACTGGGTTCTGTTTGCTTATATGACATCAGTTAAGTTGCTGGCCACAACTTGATTCTTGGAAACTGATTTCCTGGTGATCACACAAAGCAAAAGAATGAAAATAATCAATCTCTTTCCAATGGGGAGACTGTGCTGTGTCAGCTGCCCGTGGCTGTAAGCAGGAACTCTCAAAACTTTTTGCACCTTTTAGTATAGTGTCTTCAGAGTGCCTTCAGTTTGGCTTCCTGGTACAGTAAGGCAGCTGTGGCTTCTAAATTCAGCAGCTGGGTTTGAGAAGCTTCTATCAGCTGAGAGATTGTCAATGCATTCCAAATGGCATTAAAAAAAAATGCCACTGCAACTTTATCTATTAGTGAAGGAAGTTTCCATTCTAAGTTCATGTACGGTTGCCAGATCGAGGGTTTGACAAGGTAGTGCTGTAACAGATCCATACGGGGAAACATCTCAGTCAGGGAGCAGAGTCAGATTTTTGGCAAGGGATACCATCCTTTCAGCTGAAAAGCTGACTTAGGAGCTGTCAGTCTGGGCGCACGAGGGCCTCTTTCCTACCAAGTTTAGCAATTGCTGCTTGCGCAGTGTTTCTTTCTCATTGCCTGCTGGCCTGAGGGAGGGATGTAACAAGGGGAAGCTAGTCGTGTTTGCGTGCCGTCATCGCGACATTCTTTGCGACACTCTTCGTCATTGCCTTACCCGAGTGTATTATGTGTGCATCTGTCACTTGTACGTCCCTTACATGTTAACTTAACTGTCGGGAAGGTGTGTACATGTCCTGTTGCTGCTGTAATGGATCGCCCTAAACTCAGTGGCTTAAAACAACACACATTTATTCACTTACAGTTCCAGAGGCTGGAAGTCTGGAATCCGTTTCCCTGGGCTAAATTCAAGGTGTCAGCAGGGCTGGTTCCTTCTGGAGGCTCTGCGGGGAAATCTGTTCCCTGGCCTTTTCCAAAGCTTCTAGTGGCTGCTGTGTTCCTTGGCCTGCGTCCTCCACTTCACAATGTCACTCTAACCTCTGCTTCCACCATTGCATCACCTTCTCCTCTTGTGTAGTCAGGTCTCCCTCTGCCTCCCTCTTACAAGGAACCTTATAGTTACATTTAGTTCCCACCTGGATAATCTGGGATCCCCTCCCCATCTCAGGATCCTTAATTTAATCTCATCTGCAAACTCCCTCTTCAGGGCGTAGGACGCTGGTGTCTCTGAGTGGGGGACATTATTCAGCCTAGGACAGAAGATGACAGATTATCTCCAAGAGCTATTTCAACTATAGCATTAAAGACTTCCGCCCCCACTTCACTTCTTTCCTACCTAAATGGTCCTTCAAGCTGGGAATTTTGGTCTAGAAAACTTCTGATTTAGTGCGTCTCCATGTTTGGAGTTTGGGGAGCAGTCCCCCAATGCCTCAGGGCCACCACTTTGAGTTTGTCTGAAGCAGGATGGTCTGTAAATATCTGAAACTTTTGCTGTCCTGCCTGCTGCTGAGTAGCTTGGGGTCACAGGACAGTGATTCAGGGAGGTGGACACTTTCACACTTGCTCACTTCTGTAGGCCAAGGCTGTTTGGCCAAGAGTAGAGCTTCCCAGTTGGCCTTCGGGACAGAGGTGAGAACTGCTGGCCCTCAGATGTTTCATATGGTCCACACAAAAATGGCTTATAGTGGGGTTTTCTCTCTGTTTTTTATTGGATTACTTGCCAACATGTTAAAATCAGGATATTTTACTTAAATCTGTATTTCTGATGATCTTGGAAAACCAGAACAACTGTTATGGACCAAATGTGTATGTCCCCCCAAAATTTGTATGTTGAAACTCTAATCCTAATGTGATGGTATTTGGATGTGGGGCTTTGGGGAGGTGATTTGATCATGAGGGAGGAGCCCTCATGAATAGGATTAGTGCCCTTATAAGAAGAGGCCAGAAAGCTAGCTAACTCTCTTTTTGCCGTGTGAGAACACAGTGACAAGGCAACCATCTGTGAACCAGGGAGAGGGCCCCCCCACCAAGAACCCCACCATGCTGGCACCCTGACCTTGGACTTCCAGCCTCCAGAACTGCGAGGAATAGATGTCTGCTGTTTAAGCCACCTGGTCTGTTACTGTAACCGAAGCTGACCACCACAGCACCTGGCGACGCTGGGTTCCCCTGTCCACCAAGCAGCATGATTGCGCTGAGGCTCACCAGAGCTGCGCCCGACAGGCAGATCCTCTGTAGTGAGGCACAGGCTGTTTTCCACGAGCATTTTACCTCCCTGGTTTTTACAGAGATTTGAGTTTAGAACCCTGGTTTAGGGTCTGCAGGGAAGGCCTGTGTGAAGGGATTGGGCTGGCTGGCACATAGCCACAGACTCACCCTTTATTCAGTCTTTTGTACAGTCAACAAACATTTATTAACTACTGAGAACTAGGTGCTAGGTTGTCAGTATAGGACCAGACACGCTCTCTGCTCTGTGGAGGTACAAAACAAACCAAAATACAGTTTTCGTGCATCACTGAATGACAGGGATACATTCTGAGAAATGTGTTGTTAGGCAATTTCTTTGTGTGAACATCGTAGAGTGTACTTTACACAAACCTAGACGGGACAGCCTACTACACACCTGGGCTACAGACCTGTACAGCATGTTACTATACTGAATACTGTAGGCAGTATACACAGTGGTAAGTATTTGTGTATTTAAATGTATCTAAACACAGAAAAGGTACAGTGAAAATGTGGTATTATAATCTTATGGGACCACTGTCACGTACATGGTCACTGCTGACCAGAACGTCGTTATGTGGTGTGTGATTATATAGCAGCTTGATCTTTGTGCTTCTAGAGAACATTTAAATCGATTTGCTTTTTAGTCTCATGTACAGCTTTTTTTTTTTTAACCACACATTTCCCAGCATATGTGTAAGCCTCTGGGTAGTTTCTAATTTCTGTATTTTTCTGTTTGTATTTGAAAGTACAGGATACTAAAGCCCTTTTTTCATACTTGAGGAGACATTTGAAAATGAGTCACTGAATATGTTATTGTAAGTGAAAGAGAACTTTTGCTGTCTTGACTGATACTTTTTCAGACTATTAGTCTCTGATTTTTCTGGAGCTTCATTTCCACTGATGCGTCTTCTGAGTAACCATAAAGGAAAGCAAAGCCTACAGTAGGTGTGGGATGCTTGCAGAGTCACCATCCGCTTGAACAGTGTGTGGATCTGTGGTCGAGTGTCATTGCTTATTCTGTAATTTCTATTAATCGCAGTTCCATTGCTTGTGTTCATAAGCATGTGGCCATATGATGGTTTTTTTTTTTTTTAAGGTAATCTGGTATCTTGATGTTCACACCTACAACCTGAGCAGTTATGTACTCTCCAGATGGTATATGCAAAAAACAAGTAGCTAGTTTGAGTGGCAGCCTACTCGTTTTATTTTGTTGAAAGATTTCTTTTACTGTTCTTGCCGGGTTTCCTTGAGTTAGCTTCTCTGCTTTGCTCCTGTTATGACTTAGCCCCGTAGCCATGGGCTCTTTGTTTCTCACGTGGCTGATGGTATAGCTGAGCTCTGCTAATGCTGGTTATTAATCTGACAATGTATACCAGGGAGGTTTTATAATCGCCATAATTCTTTGTCGCTCCATTCCATTCCCAGATCCTCAAATGGTGCGGCAGCTGCAAAGCACAGTGTTTGAACACGAGGTAGAGAATCGTACCTTAAGCTTGTGATTTTTCTATTCTGTCAAGGGTGCAGGGGAAGTGGTCATGTTTTCATCAAATTTGGATCTATAAATCCCAACCAAACTTTTTATTACTTATTATGTAAAATGGAAAAGTTAGCTAAATCAGGATCGTACAGTCAGTCTTGAGGGAGTGACTTCTAGATTTCGTGTTTCAGTTATTATAAAGCTGGTCTTGTTTGGATTGAAGAGTTTAATAGTGTTTCATTTTTCAAAGGATGCTTTAAAAAAAAAACAACTCTAAATATCATGTGTTCTATTTAAACTATCCCAAGTGAAGTACCTGAAAGTGAAATAATTTCAAATTAAGCCCTGAGGAGCAAATGCTGATGGTTTTCCATGAATAGAAAGATCAAACTACTGAAGCTTCCAGACTGCATGTCATACCTAGGAGGCTAATCATCGGCAAGCTAGCTCACAAAAGCAAGGGATGTACTTGCAAGGCTGAGCTGAGCTTGCAAGGGGAAAAAAAAATTACAGAGTTGTCACATTTAGAAATAAGTGATTCCGAATTTATAGTCAATAGACTGTAAATTCCTTCCATCTTCCTAACAGATTTTGTGGCTCTTGAATTAGTATTGTCCTTAATATGTGTTTTCTTAAATGTTTCTTGACTGTTTCCTTTAAGAATTATTTCTTTGTATTATGTGGCTCTGTGTGTGTATGTGTGTGTGTGTGTGTGTGTGTTCATGTTGGTGGGGAAAACTTCTGATGGATCAGAAATGGCAAACATTGTTAATGTTGACTTACTATTTGCTCAAATATTAGTATTGGATTTCAGAGTCAACATGCTAGCAGGATGGCTTTATTTTAAGCCTTGTGATAGAAAGCTATCTGCTATTATTGGTAGCATTTCTGGATAGCTATCAGAAGTCTTTATTTGGAAACTTCACCATATGTTTAAGGCTGTACATCACAGTAAACAATAGTATGGACTTTGCAAAAGCCATTTTCTGTGCACATGATACTTCGTAATGCCTGGTGAATTATTCCGTAAGTTGTTTGGGAACCCTTAAATCCCTCTTTCCTTCACCTTTTTTAATTATGACAATTGGTATGAGATTTTTCTTTTTTATTGCTTTTGTTATTCAGAGCACATCTCTAGCTTATCTCTTCATTCTCTGTTTTAGTTTCATATTTTACTTTAATTTCTGTACATCATCAGTCATTATGGTATTTAAGCTCTTGGAAAAATTAGGCAGTTGCTAACTTCTTGAGAAAATAAAGCATTCCACTGTTGTAATGTTCTGCTTAGGCTGAATTAAAAAGTCACATTATTTGGCTAACGTTGTGATCATTTAGGTGCTGTTTGTAATTAACAGCAGGGAATATTGTCCTTGTTGAGTTAAGAGTATAACTTTGATTTTAGAAAGCTTGATCATGTTTTCCCCCGTGTTCGATGTGACAAGAACCAGGAGAGACTGTGGATATTAATAATATTGTCATATGTCGATCTCACTGTGAAGTATGCAAGAGAGAAAATCCAGAAGACAGCCTTAAACTGAAGCAAGAGGACGACTTTGGTGACACACTGTGCTGATGGCAAAGCGAGAATGGGAGAAGGCAGAAGTGACGCACAAATAGAAAGGATGTCACCTGCACGTTGAAAATCCAAATGCTATAACAGTGCAGGCCCTGCAGTATAGACAAACCGGCTCCCACTGTACTCTGTAAACGAAGACGGGGACTTGCTGAGAAATAGAGGATGCAGACTCTACCCTCAGGCTTCCCCTCCTGGGATGCAAAGAAAACGCACCCGCGTGTAACAACTAGAGAATAGTTATTTACCTAACAACATACTCTCAAGTACAGGCCAACGTTTGACATGTGCAACATACCTTTTAATGTTTCGTTGAGAGCGTGACAACTAGCCAGCTCCACTGTGGTTTACCAAGTGTGGGGGATGATGTCTTTCTGAGGTGAGGCTTTAGTTTCCTTGAACATCTGTAATAATGTTTGAGTTTCCTTTTAGAAGCATAAAATAGGGAAGTGCAGCAGGCGGAATTTGGATTTTCAACTCTGCAGTCGCTCAAGTTATATTATCCTGTAAAATTAAATTTTGTTAATGTTTGGATATTGGAAGCCAACTTTATTGACTTCTGTACATTTAATCATAGAAGATTCTTCCATTCTGTGAACTTAGATTCCCTTCGTCCATCCATGACGTTTATCTAAATCAGACTTTCTTTCTACTAAATTTTTCAATTACCAATAAGCTAAAAGAATAATTAGACTGAAAATATTACTGGAACAAAAAAAACCTCACTTCCATGAAAACTGACCGCAAAAGATAGTAGTAAGGAAAATGACATTTGTGGGCGTGTCTGTCTGATTCCCTTTTTATTTGATATGTATTCTTTTGGGAGTTAAACACATGAGCACATGTGCATTTATGTGACTTTTGAAATGTCTAGGATAGAGAATTCACCTCGTAACTGGAATTTATTCAGCATGCAAATGGGGGTGGGTGATTGTTTTATAGATGCCTGGTGTTGAATGGTGGGTAGGTGTGATAACTATATATAAAATTATATTAAAGTCCAAAAGGTACTTTTATGAGGCAGGCTGGAAATGGCATCCGATTTTCTTGTGGCTTTTTCATGTCCATTTTGATGAATCTATTTATTACTTGTATAATGAGTAGTACACATGGTTGGTTAGCCAAGTTATTGAACTTTATCAACCTTGGCTGAAATTCACAATGCATGCCAAACTTCTTGTAACATGTAAGAAATTACATCGGGGCTAAAAGGTGCAATAATGATTACTCTAATAATGAAATCTTTTACAAAGCAAGGGATTTCATGATATGCCTCTGCTTTTTAAAAATTATCGTGATACAATGAAACAAGGAATAACACGTAGCTGGAAAAAGGTATTCACTGGTGGCATTGATTCAAATTTATAATAGGCTTATTTGACTCCCAGAGCAGGGTAAGCAAAGGATGCTGTTT
>RJWJ010048245.1:0-10662 GCA_004363605.1 Indri indri | reverse complement strand
ATATGAAAAAATGCTCAACATCTCTAATCATCAGGGAAATGCAAATCAAAACCACAATGAGATATCACTTATCTCCAGTGAGACTGGCCTTTATCAAAAAGTCCCAAAACAATAAACGCTGGAGTGGATGCGGAGAGATAGGAACACTCATACACTGCTGGTGGGACTGCAAACTAGTGCAACCTCTGTGGAAAGCAATATGGAGATACCTTAAAGAGATACAAGCAGAATTACCATTTGATCCAGCAATCCCATTACTGGGCATCTACCCAAAAGAACAAAAGACACTCTATGAAAAAGACACCTGCACCCAAATGTTTATAGCAGCTCAATTCACAATTGCAAAGATGTGGAAACAACCCAAGTGTCCATCAATACATGAGTGGATTAATAAAATGTGGTATATGTATACCATGGAGTACTATTCAGCTTTAAGAAACAATGGTGATACAGCACCTCTTGTATTCTCCTGGAAAGAGCTGGAACACATTCTACTAAGTGAAGTATCCCAAGAATGGAAAAACAAGCACCACATGTACTCACCATCGAATTGGTATTAACTGATCAACACATAAGTGCACATAGAAGAATAACATCTATTGGATGTCAGGCAGGGGGGAAGGGGGAGGAGGGGATGGGTATATGCATACACAAAGAGTGTGATGCGCACGATATGAGGGATGGACACACTTGAAGCTCGGACTTGGGGGGGGAGGAGGGGCAAGGGCAATATACGTAACCTAAACATCTGTACCTCCATAATATGCTGAAATTAAAAAAAATTAAATATGGGCCTCAGATTCTTAAATTTTTAAAAACAGTTCTACTGCCTAAAGAGGTAGTCATCATACACTGCCAGGGACATTAAAAAACAGACACTCATATTACAAAAGGAGATACTATGGCAGACTTAATGGCAAAAAGGAGCAGCCTGACAAATGAATTGTCAATTGACTCTAATTTCCTCTCTTCAGTTGGATAAACATGATACCCAATATTCTGAAAAGGATCTAAAAATAGGTTAAAAAATGGGGATTCTCAAAGTATAATGATCAAAATTGGCTCACAAACATGGAAGGGAAGCAAGGGCCATATTTTAAAAAGGCCCCTTCCTGAAACTCATGTCAGACCAGTGCTTGAGCAGATTAATCTAAGTACCCATTTTGGACAAGTTGCCACCTTACAAAGGATACAGCTCCACATGGCCAGGCCCAACTTACAGAGAACTATTCAGACAGTAGTCCAAAGCTTCCCTATATGCTTGAAAAATAACAGAAAGCCTCCTGGAGCCTCACAGCCACTCCTAAAGAAAGAAACACAGCCAGGCGCGGTGGCTCACGCCTATAATCCTAGCACTCTGGGAGGCCGAGGCGGGCGGATCGTTTGAGCTCAGGAGTTCCAGAATAGCCTGAGCAAGAGCGAGACCCCGTCTCTACTAAAAATAGAAAGAAATTAGCTGGACAACTGAAAATATACAGAAAAAATAAGCCAGGCATGGTGTCACGTGCCTGTACTCGCAGCTACTCAGGAGGCTGAGGCAGTAGGATTGCTTGAGCCCAGGAGTTTGAGGTTGCTGTGAGCTAGGAAGAGGCCACGGCACTCTAGCCTAGGCAACAGAGTGAGACTCTGTCTCAAAAAAAAAGAAACACAATAGAGAAAGAGTTTCCCGGAAGACTGACTTTATCATGTTGCCGTGAGTCCCTTGGAATTTTTGGTATTTGCTGGTCTTTGTTGATACTTTTTCAGGACGCGTTAAAGCTGACCCCACCAGGACTGAAAGGGCATCAGAAGTTACAAAGGCTCTTTAAAGGAAATTATTCCTAGGTTTAGACTTCCATAAACTCTCCAAAGTGATAACAGAACAGCCTTTCTTGCCAAAGTCACCCAAAAAATATCAAGGATTTTAAATACTGATTGAAAACTGCATTCATCATGGAGACCCCAGTCTTTGGAAAAAAACTGAACAAATAAATAGAACTTTAAAAAAGACTCTATCCAAAATTTGTCAAGACACTAACTTAACTTGGGACAAAGTGTTATCCCTTGCCCTGCTGAGAATTCAGGTGGCCCCCAGAAGTAAGCTGGCGCTTAGCCCCTTTGAAACTTTATATGGGGGACCATTCCTAAGAGCTTCCAGCCAGGGCTCACCCAGTGATTGTCTGCCCCGCAAGATGGAGGCTTGCTCATATGTAAAACAGCTTGGTAATATGCTAACTAGTATTTCTGAGTTTGCTTCCAACAGGCTTCAGTATCCAACAGACATGCCCCTTCATTCCATAGAGCCAGGAGACAAGGTGTTACTGAAAACCTGGAGAAACCAGCATCCTGCAGATCAACTGCAGCCACAGTGGATCAGCCCGTTTGAGGTGCTCTTGACAACTCACTCACTCATCAGTTAAATTTGCAGGAGTTAAATTGTGGGTTCATCACACTCAGATAAAAGAGGCACCCCTACCAGAGACCCCACACCTACAGGATTCATCACCTTCTGAGAAACTAAAGGAACAGTGGGCTTATGAGCCCTTAGAAGACCTAAAGTTACCCTTCCACAAAAAGATAGGTAACATGAAGTTATATACCCTATACATCTTTCTTGTTCCTTGGGGATTTTTGTTTGCCTGGCAAGACAACTCTTTAGTTAGGCTTTCTCAAACTGTCGCCTCTTCTGCTAACACAATTATTACAGTCTTTTCAACAGCCTCTTTAGATTTTCTTATTAACAAATGTTTTAACCCCACAGATAAGGATCATGGGACCACTATCTGTACCACAGTATGCCTCCAGACGTGTATCCCCAAGGCTAGGGGATACAGGCTGTCAGCTCCTGGAGGGAAAGAATCAACTCCCTTATGCAACCCTTGGTTTAAAAATTTAACCCTAATGTTACCTAAAATGGATCTATAAACCTTTCAATGGAACAGATACTGCTTGTGTACTCCTTGTATATATTTTTGTCTGTGGAGGCAAGGAAAGAACTTCTTGGGCTTATGATCACTTAAACAGCTGGACAACGGGGGCACTTGTTTATTAGGACTCCTAACCACTCCCTTCTTGTTCCATAACAGATCTTAACAGAGGCTCCATCTGGGGAACCCCGAAACAGTATCTCCTAGGGGAAGTCCCAGATAAAAATGACCACTTCTTTGGGTTGCCCTACTACCATGATGGGGAGTGACAGCTCATCAACATGTGCTCCACAACCTATCCTTAACCTTGAAAATTATTGCTAATAAAACTGCACCAGCAATCGCTGCTCAACAAAAATCTTTAGACTCTTTAGCTCAAGTTGTTCTTGATAAACACATTGCTCTTGACTCTATTTTAAAAGAACAAGGCGGTGTTTGTGTTATAGCTAATTCTTCATGCTACACTTATATAAATACCTCCACAGAAGTGGAAATACATGTTGATAAAATTAGACAACAAGCTTCATGGTTGCAATCAGTTAACAAAAATAATCTAGAAATGAGAAATTGGTTTCAAGACTATTCTCTTAGATTCCTCCGGACACTCACTCTATTCTTTCAGGGATCTTAAAGTTTAGCCTTTCCCTTTTACTACTGGTTTTCTTGATTTACCTCATAATAAATATATTAATTAAATGTGGACTACAATGTTGTTTCAAAATAACAAACAAAAACACTCAGATAATGGCACTAGAGACGTTCAATCATTCACCTATGACTCATGAGTACTTTCAGCAACAGGCTCAAAACTTTCATTCCATACCCCAGCTGTGCCCCATTTCAACAGGAAACAGCCAGATAGAACCACACTCCAATTCCCCCAAATTGAGGAATGAACTAAGAGAAGGGGGGAATTGCAACCAATTCCATAAGCAAAAAATCCTAGAAAAAGTGAATGGCTAATACTCAGCGAAGTGGAAATGACTGAGTTGTCCTGGCAGAAGGCAGAGGAAGGAATCCAAAGGTGCAGGGAGGGCATGCCAGAATGGGTCTATTACGTAAGACCAGAAAAACCAACAAAGTTTTACATTCCATGAGAGGGCCCAGAGGATACTCATTCACCAAGCCTGTCAGGGATGCACCGGTGAGAAGGGCAACATTGCTAAGAAGTTCAATTAGGCTTCTCCTCTGCAGTCCAGGACTGAGCTTGGAAATAGCCATGAGGATGATGGGGCTCCTAAGTTAACGGAAGCCAGGTGGGCAGCACTTAACTATAACCAGTTCTATAAGCAAGAAAATGTTTTCTCAATGTTTTTAGTTCCCCCATATTTCTAATGAGTTTTCAGTGTCCACATTATGGCTACAACTGGCAACTCTAAGTGGCCTTGACAGCAAGATTTATCTCAGCCCTGGTAACTTATCAGCTACAGAGAACTCTTCAGTAAAATTTGCAGACCAGAACTTTGTGACTTTCTGTTTCACTGATGCATTCTCTTTTGAGTTTCTTTCCCAGGGATGGCGGAACCTCCTACAGGTCTCACATCACCTGTGTGTCTGGAGAAGACAAGGTAAGCGATACACCACCACGGACAATGCCCAAAGACCAAGGAGCCTGTGCAGAAGGCTGAAAGAACGACCAATATTAACCCCTAGCTAATTATAATACTTCTCTGCCATTTTTTTGATCATGGGACATATGTACTAGCATGATTTCTCTGTGCTTACATGCCTACACTCCACCCCAACATACAATGATGCTCACACCCCTCATGTATTATTCATTTCGCCTGCAGAAAAACCCCCTGACCTTGTCGCTTGGAGAGGTGGATTTAAGGCACTTCATACTTCCCCTTCGCTGTTGATGCATCCACAGAAACAAATCCTTTCCTCCTGACAATCCTCACTCAGTAATTGGCTTTCTGTGCAGGGGGGCAACATTGAACCCCTTTGTGGGTTTGTTAACTTGTTAACATAACTACCAAAAATAAAGGGTACACAAGACCAGCAGTCAGAGGGGGAGCCAAATAGGCTGACCCACAGGGAATGAGGGATATGGTTATAGAACTTAACATCCCTGGGGCCAAACTAGATAGGCAGCCATGAGGGTGCTGCTTAACATGTACAGTCAGAAGAAAAAAATGGAGGGACAGGAGACTGATGATGATCACCCTAATAAAACGTTCCAATCCCTTGCTCTGAGCTAACTTTCATATCTAGAACCCAATGATTAAAGAGATGGTCAGATCCCCAAGACAGAGTACCTTCACCACTATGCGAAGTATATATAGTAATGAGTGGCTTAATCCTTCCCCATTTAGTTATGTGACTACAGACTGGAGAAAAGAGAATAATCAGTCATTCCAAATACTAGACATACGATCTGAGTTGACACTGATACCCAGAAGCCTGCAGTGTCATCATGGTCGCACATGATAAAAGGGAGTGGGGTGTCCTTCCCCCAGCTCACCGAAGAGAGGTACCTGTAAGACCAGCTGGAGGGAGAAAACAAGCCAAGCTGGTTTACTGGTGAGCAGGCTGAGTTTTTATGTGCAAGCAAAAAATGGATGGCAGCTGTATTATAGCCACATTTGGAGGTAGTATTCAGTGGAAAGGGAAAATCTTTCCAGTAGGTTAACATGTGAGCAGCGTACCTGGTCATCCACTTTCCATGGAAGGAAAAATGGCCCAAGGTGAGAATATATTACAGATTCCTGGGCAGTGGCCAATGGCCTGGCTGGCTGATCAGAAAACTGGAAGGAGTGGAAGATCAGACACAAAAAGGGCGAGATAGAGATTTGTGACTACACATATTGGGAATGACCATGAAATGTGATTTGTTTTTTCTATCATTTGTTAATGCCTACCAGAAAGCACCCACCATTAAAAAGGCACTCAACAACCAAGTGGACAAAATGATTTGGTCATTTAATGTTAGCCAGCCTTCATCATCTGCCACGCCAGAACTAGGATAGGCACAGAAGTGAAGTAGACACAGTGATAGATGGCGGCTAGGCTGGCATGGACTCCTACATACCAACTAGCTCCTGCCCCCTCCAAAAGTCAAACCAGCCAGCAGCAGAGACCAACATCAAGCCCCTAATGAAATACTATTCCTCCAGGACACCAAAGAAGGTAACATACACACAGGCCCCAGGGATTAGAATATGGATATCTTTACAGGATGATTATTCTACCACAGGCGCAGGTTGGTGCTCCCTCTCACACAATGAAAATGTGCAGCAACCCTGGCCTGAGCAAGGTTATTACCAAAGGTTCAAAACCCCTTATCTGCAGCCTTGCTGGGTCTTGGGGAGGTGGGGGTGGGGAACCTTAGGAATAAAGTAGGTTCACATGACCAGGTAAGCCAGGACCAGGACCTACCATCCATACACAAGGATGAAGGAAATTTAGAATGTTTAGTGGAGTGGGACCTGTGTGCTAGTATTCTGTGGATGTCTACCAGTTGTGGCCTTAAGACAAATTGTAGCAATGGGAGTTGTAATTTGTCCCAAGTTTCTCCTAAAAAAAAGGCTTCTGAGGAATCATGAACAGCCCTGAGGAAAGTAGATCTAACACAAAGAACAGACTGCAGTAGCCATGGAGGTATATCACCCAGATTTCAAGAAAACCCCAGCCCTGTAGTTAACTGACAGCCTTCAGCTTCCTCACCTTTGAATCTACCTCGTTATCACACTTCACTGAGGCTGCTATGACTAAGCACAACAGGGCTATTAGGCCATTTTTTCTAACAGGCAACTTTTGCTTGGGGATTCCATTAGCGGGGCCAAGACTTTTACAGGCTGAGGCCCCTCTTACCCAACCCTCCCATCTTCCCCGTGACTAGTAAGAGCCAGGACCTTGGAAGAGAATGCTAGCTATATATGGCCTTCTCAAAACTCACCAGACGGGTTTGTGAACTTGAGTGGCTGTAAGAATTTCAGGGGTGTTAAGAGTACAGATTCCCTGGACTTCATACCCCAGAAAGTGCTAACGGGCCTGTTAATTTACTTCTTAACAATCACCTTGGGCGATCTGTATGCCAGTGTTCTGTAGTCCATTTTAAAAAAAACAATGGGATGAGGATATCTAATCTATAATCCTGTTGTAGTCATGTTCATGCTCATAGCTGTGTAAGTAATGTTCATCTTTGTGGATAAAGCGTAAAAAGTACTAGAGAAACCAAAAAGCAGTGGGAAGCACAAACTGAACCATGGGAAGATCTATTAAAGATGATCTCCTCAGTTCATCTGATGGGCCTTCTGTGAGTTTGATCATTCTCTGGACGTAAATAAAATTCACAATGATGGTGTAACTGTATAAACCCTTGTGTGCTCACTTCAGTTCTTACAGAAAGTAATCTTTTGGACTCCTTGTCATAATGCATTATAATAACAGGTAATTTCAAGCTTAACCTTAACATAACTTCTATTATAACCTTACCCTAAGATTTAGCATCAAAATAATCTTGACAATGCCTATCTATGCCTATCTCACTGATCCAGCATCAGGCTCAATTTCTCTGTATGTTTTGTGTAAATTTCTAGCCCTAGAGGATTCTGAGATGGCATTTTTTTTTTTTTATTTTTTTGAGACAGAATCTGTGTTGCCTGGGTTAGAGTGCTGTGGCGTCAGCCTAGCTCACAGCAACCTCAAACTCCTGGGCTCAAACGATCCTCCTGCCTCAGCCTCCCGAGTAGCTGGGAATACAGGCATGCACCACCATGCCTGGCTATTTTTTTCTATATATTTTAATTGTCCAGCTAATTTCTATTTTTAGTAGAGACGGGTTCTTGCTCTTGCTCAGGCTGGTCTCGAGCTCCTGAGCTCAAACGATCCTCTCGCCTCGGCCTCCCAGAGTTGCTAGGATTACAGGCATGAACCACCACGCCCAGCCCTGAGATGGCATTAATTGTGAGAAATAAATGGGAGCAGGAGTAAGGGACAGAAAGTAGAGGGTGAAAAGAAGGAAGATATTTAAAACTAGTTGGCTGCCCGCACAGCGGCTCACGCCTGTAAACCTAGCACTCTGGGAGGCCGAGGCAGGCGGATCGTTTGAGCTCAGGAGTTCGAAACTAGTCTGAGCAAGAGTGAGACCCCGTCTCTACTAAAAATAGAAAGAAATTAATCGGACAACTAAAAATACATAGAAAAAATTAGCCAGGCATGGTGGTGCATACCTGTAGTCCCAGCTGCTCAGGAGGCTGAGGCAGGAGGATCGCTTGAGCCCAGGAGTTTAAGGTTGCTGTTAGCTAGGCTGACGCCACGGCACTCTAGCCCGGGCAACACAGTGAGACTCTGTCTCAAAAACAAAACAAAACAAAACAAAACAAAACCTAGTCGGCTTAACAAGTCCTGCCCCTTGTCATTTACTTCTTCCAGGTTTTTACCTTATCTTCCAAACCAAAACCAAAACGAACTACTGAACATTTATTTACTTCCTGGGATGGAAGTATTGTGTGTCCCATTTCCCTTTCCCACTAGAGACAGGTCTCTAAAACCCAGAAATGATGACACTCAAATACAAACAAAATATGCATCCAATTCAGATGATTGTTTTACATTTTCATAACATTTCCTTTAACATTTAATAGAAACTATATACAATAAATGTTTACTATATCTTACATAAGACAGCCACCACAGAAATTTACACAGGTTAGAAGCAAGAAGGGTAATTAAGAAGGGCCCAGTCCTGTGGTCTATTTTCTCAGAGGATAAAAGTCAGAGTTACTGGGGAAAAGGGGTTCAGACTACCCAATTAAGTAAAGGTGAAGGCAGGCTAAAATGTAGCCCCTTAGATAACCAGACATTAGGGCCATCAATATCTCAAGGGCACTACTGAGAGACAGCTCCCACCTGCCACCTATGTGTATTCCTATCCATGATTTAGGAAATCCCATTACAAAGATGTCTCATTCCCCTTAGGCATAGTCCCAAATACTCAATCCCAGAAGCTTTGACAAGAATTATCACTCTTTCTTGCTCAGAGTGGGAAGAAACCCATGACTTTATTGGTCCATTCTCTCAAAATTTAGTTTTATGTTTAACTATAGCACTCAATCCAGAAGAAAAACAAGGTGGTCTGCGTTGCCCCTGTTTAGTGAGAGATGATCAGAGAAACACTTGTTTGAAGAATGAGAAATTTAAATCCATCAAAGTCAAATGGTTCCCAAAACACACTATCAACTGATAGAAGGGGGTTCTGGCTTCCCATTTGCAGTAGCCAATCCACTCTGAGGCAATGGTGCAGAGGCTTTCTCAGAATTTCGAGATCCCTGGGATCTGCACCCATCTCCAGCCATCTGCATCTGGCCCTGTTAAAAGAAATAGACACTTTGGTGAGAATTTCATTCATTCTGGTCTGAAGTAGTATGTATATGACTTATCAATATGCATTTACAGTAACAACAAGACAACAAAAATAAAATAATTCTGGGCAGATACACTTCCCCAAACTTAGCTATCCCTGTCTCTTACAGTCAGAAGTCATTACGTGTAGCATTCCTGAGAGTCTTCCAATGCGAGGGAGAGCTGTGGGTTGTTTCTTCCAAATGAAATAGCTGTTCTCTGCTAAGATTCCAGAACAGCCAACAGACCATAGGAAGACAGTCCTTTAGGCCTCTGTTTGAAACCAACAGCTATAGTGTAACTGCTGGTCTTCAGTCAGGGCCATTGGTTTTCCATCAAAGGCTGAGAGAAAGAAGTCAAGTCACATTACCAGTCCTTACTTCTACAATGAGAATAATCCCAGTGCTGAATTCTCCCGTAACACATTAACTGCCACGTGAGTTGTATTTAACTCAAGCTATTTTGAGGCCGGGGCCTCATGAGGTATATGTAATTCACACATCTCTCTTTACCTTGGGAGCCACGAGAACTATTTTTCAAGTTGCATATAACACATGCACGGAAAACAATATAAAATAAATTTTTCAATAAATTAGACTCATTTTGCTTTCGAAGTTTTTATTCTATTCTTGTAATAAAACACCATGGCCCCAAGGAAAAATTTTTTTTTTCTAGTGTGTCAGTCAATGTGTTAAAAGGTACAATTTACTGGCCAGACACGGTGACTCACACCTGTAATTCCAGCACTTTGGGAGGCCAAGGGAGGGGGTTGGGGGGGGGGATTGCTTGAGCCCAGGAGTTCGAGATCAACCTGGGCAATACAGCAAGATTCCATCTCTAAAAAAAATTTAAAAATCAGCCAGGTGTGGTGGTACCCAACTATGATCCCAGCTACTCCGGAAGCCAAGGTGGGAGGATCCTTGAGCCCAGGAGTTCAGCTATGCAGTGAGCTATGATAACCACAACTATACTCTAGCCCAGGCAACAGAGGAAGACTCAATCGCCCCAAAAAAAATTTGTAAAAATTTAAAAAAAAGGTACAGTTGAAGACACCATGTCCCAATCTTTTATTTAAATAAATTGGCCAGGCGTGGTGGCTCACATCCATAATCCCAGCTCTTTGGAAGGCTAAGGCTGAGGCAGGAGGATCATTTGAGACCAGGAGTTCAAGACCAGACTGGGCAAGACCCCACCTCTACGAAAAAAGAAAACAATTTATTATTCTTTTGAGACAGAGCCTTACTCTGTTACCCGGGCTAGAGTACAGTGGTGTCATGATATCTCAAACTCCAGGAGCTCAAGCGATCCTTCTGCCTCGGCCTCCCAGAGTGCTAGGATTACAGGTGTGAGCCACACACCCGGCCCCCAAAATTTTTTAGAAACAGCCAGGCACAATGGTACATTCCTG
>RJWJ010048244.1:0-10666 GCA_004363605.1 Indri indri | reverse complement strand
TTGACATAGTCTTATTAATCTTGATAATTAACCAACATGTAACCTTTGGGAAGTTATTTACCATCTCTGTATCTTAGTTTCTTTGTCTGCAAGAAGATGATGATAATGACATTCACTTTATAGGATTTGTTATAAATGCATAAAATTTTAAACAATTTATGTTTAGACAATGCGCATATACATACAAGAGATGATGATGATAAAGCATGAACAGTTTGCAGACACCAATTAGAAGTGAAATATGAGGGAGAAGGAAAACTCAAATATGTCTTAAAGGTTAAAAACTATATAGAACACAAGGAGAGAGAACAGAAAAAGAAATCAAGGTAAAATGTGTTTGATTTTAGGCAGTTTGTGTTGCAGGTTATGGGAATTACTAAAAATAGTAGTAAGCAGGTATTTGAAAATGGGTAGTGGAGATAGAAAACTGTTTTGAGTTTGGAGATACAGATTTATATGGGAGGGAAATAGAGAAATTATGAGGAGAAACATAGTCATTGCAGTTTCCTATCTGGAGGGAAGAAAATGCATGAGAATAAAATATAAAGACATTGTAACGAAGGGAAAAAGTGAAGAAAGAAATACCAACAAAAAGGATGGGAACAGGATAGAAGTTCCAGGATAGTACAATAATATAAAGGCCAAACTAGTAAGATGAATCTGTAGGCTTTAATCAGCACTTCATATCTTTTTAAAGGATGTGTATATTCAATAAAATTTTCCACATTATTTTTGACATCAAATTGTTCCTAAATGTATTATTTTGATCCATGTATTTGTAAACCAAGGATATTGGAAGTTCTAACCACTAGAAAATTATTATTACTAGCAAATTTGGGATTTTAACTGATTATCAGGGTGATTTAAAAACCATATTATTTAAAGTTGCAAATACTAGAAATAAAACAGGCTTATTTTATGGACACTAAAACCCAAATTAATTTATTGGGTCATATCCCACTTAAGTTAATGGGTGGGCATGGCTTCAGGCAGCTAGTTTGCTGCATGTTCATGCAATCTCCATTTAACAACTCTAGTAGAAAGAATATTTCTTGCTTTCAGCATCCATAGGTCAAATCTAATGTAGTAACTACCACAAAAATTGTAGCATAAAATAAGACATTGATTGTATATTACAATGTTTTGGGTCATAAATATAGACAAAAATTGCCTGGACAAATCTCCTATGCCAAGCACTGTTAACAGAGGTTATTTGGTAGCATTTAGCCGACTGGTCACCTAATCTGGACAATCCAAGGTGGTTTCATGACCATATCTGCTATCTTTGTGAGGATGGCTAGAAGCCTTCGCTCGGATGGGAATGTCAGTGTAGCGCTTACATGTGGAATATCTATGTAGTTGGGACTTCCTCACAGAATGGTGGCTTCAGGGTAGTTGGCCTTCCTATATACTCATGGCTCCAGGAAAACAATGGGGAAGCTGTCAGTCCTCTTAAAGACTAAGACCGAAATTGGAAGAGCATCCACTCTGCCACATTCTATTGATCAAGCAAATTACGAAGGCCAACCTGAATTCAAGAGAATGGAAATTAAATTCCACTTCTCAATGGGTAGAGTGGCAAAGTATTTGTGACTATCTTCAATCTACTATACTTAGGAAAAAAATCTTTATTGAATCTGTTTCTGTCTCTGTCATATCCTCACACATATGGGGAACAGGTTATTTATCAATAGATCCAAAAGAAAGGAAAATGAAAAAAAGTGCCGTGTAGAAAAATTAAAGTCATAACTTATAATCACCATCCATAAATAGAATATTCCGTTCATTATCTGAATACCATGCTCCTCCCTAAAGAATTTGGCAAATGTAGAGTAAGTTGAGTAATTTATTTGTTTATAAACTTTCTGCAGATATAATATAGTGACTTCCTTTTCTTTTCTACTTCTGGCAATCCATTCAATTATATGGTCTAAAATAGAAAAAAAAGATATAAGGTTTTTCCTCAATATTCTAACTTAAAAGACCAATATGATTGACTTTAGGTGTACATTTGTCCTTTTTTTTGGAAAGAAACAAAATTTTCACTGACTTTTTGCAACAATGCTTTTAAGTTAAAGGTAATAGTGACATATTTTATTAGAAATTTGTGGATATACAGCATGACTGATCAACCAATGAAAACTATTTCGTAAGGACTAAGGATTAATGAGAAAGAAATGGAAATACAATAGTTATGAAGAAAGTGGCACTGTGGATTTGACATTTATAATGGATTAGCTGTTAATTTTTCCTCTTCTATATGTTGCTTTAATAAGATTTGTCAGGCCACTGTACAATTTATCTTTCTGCACATTTCTCTTACAGATGATGGATCACTGCATATTATAAGCCAAATTTTCACACAAAATGAGGAAGAGACTTGCTCCCAGCAATAGATGCATATGAAATAATGACATTTGTATGATTATAATCATGACACCTATACCATACTTTTCTTTTTTCAAAAATGTGTTTAGAACCAGGGCTAGACTACCAGTTAAATTGTATTAGTTTTTTGTTTTTGTTGGTAGCTCATATATGAAACAGATACTGTATCCATTTCTTTCTCCTCTCCTTTACTTTTCTGCATCTTTTTTCCTCAATGATCTCTCTCTCTCTCCCTCCCTCCCTACATTTCTTTCTGTCTTTTTTGTGTCTTTGTGCCTTTTATGTGTCTTTATTGTATCTGTCTTTATTTTTCTCATTTACTTTGGTCTATTTATGCCAAAACAAAATATATCCTAACAAAATAACTTATAAATAGAACATAGTAGATATTTCTTTAGTCAATGTCCATATAGGATGCAGTCCAAGAAAGATGGGGTTTGGTGGAGCCGCAGTTTATGAGGCTAAAACCAAATTGGCCAGACATATTGGGAGCTTTTACTGTTAATACTTGAAGACTGTGTTAGTCAGGAGTCTCCAGAGAAACAGCCAAGTAGGATAACTGTAGATATACAGGCATCTCTTGGCATCCATGGGGGATTGGTTTCAGGACCCTCCATGGATACCAAAATCTACAGATGCTCAAGCCCCACATATAAAATGGCATAGTAATTGCATGTAAACCTACATACATCCTCCTGTATATGTTAAATAATCTCTAGATTACTTATACTATCTAATATGGTGCAAATACTATGCAAATAGCTGTTTCACTATATTTTCAAAATATACCCTATTTTATTGTATATATTTTTTTCAAATATCTTTGATCTGTGGTTGGGTGACTCTGCAGATGTAGAACTCATGGCTATGAAGGACTGATTGTATACAAGAGGAGATATATTATGAGAATTCACTCATGTGATTATGGAAGCCAAGAAGTCCCATGATATCCTAATTTCCTGGAGACTCAGGAAAAAGCCAGTGGTATAATTCCTTTTGAGGCCAAAGGCCTGAGAACCATGTCCTAAAATTCAAAGGCCAGGAAACCAGGAGATCTGATATCCCAGAGCAGGAGAAAATGGATGTCCCAGCTCAAGGAGAGAGAGAACTTGCCTGCATGCCCATCCTTCACCTAATTTTTCTATTTCAACCCTCGACAGATTGGATGATGCTGAGCCGCACCAAGGAGGGTGATCTTCTTTACTCAATCTATTGATTCAAATACTAATCTTTCCTGGAAACGGTCTCATAGAGTCACCCCAACGTAATGTTTTACCAACTATCTGGGCATCACTTAGCTCACTCAAGTCAAAACATAAAATTAACCATCACAAAGACCAATGTATCTTTGGGCCTGGGTCAACTGATCATAGTCAGTCAATGTTACCAAAGTTAATAGCCTGACCTGTCACTATCTCTATCCTCTATTTCTTTCTATTTCTCCCAAAATAAACATGCCATCCTGACTACCTATGAAACTACAGTTTCTGTACCTGTGAAATAATCCCTGCCTCCCACTTTGTAATAAACATATATGGGCACAAAAGGTTAATTTTTCAGCTAGTGTAAAAACATTAATTCTAGGTTTCTGTAAAAATGACATGAACATTCACTATTACTTTAAATTTGCTCTTTATACTTGGATTTGGAACCACAATAGAACTGTTTGTACCTTGCTGTGGGAATTCATCAGGAAAACTCCCAAATGATAAAAACAAATATAAAAAGCTTAATGTTATCAATTGTCATTTTAAGGTGTTAATACAGTTTATTTTAAATAATATATATATTCCACTTTAATTCATTTATATGTAATATTTTAACTATATATTGAGTAATAAAACATTCATTTTATGTTTGTAGTAAAATAAAAAACAAGTTTTTTGTATCAACATTTAAATTTAGTCCTACTGTAAACTAAAATTAGGTTTCTATTTTACAGAATTAAAATCAGTTACTTCTGATTTCTAAGCTTTGTTTACCATTAATAAGCATGGTTTTACATTAAGCAATTCATTTAGAATAATTATTTCACTGAGAATGCTCACACTCACCAGATATATAACATTTAAAAAAAAAAACTAAGGTTATTACATATTTAACATGTTTATACCACATCTTATTTGGGAGAAGTTTTTTTCTGCAACCTCAAGCTCCTAGCCTCAAGCTGAGCCTCCTGCCTCAGCCTCCTGAGTAGCTGGGACTACAGATGTGCACCACCATGGCATGCTAATTTTATTTTTTAATTTGTTTGTAGAGATGGGGGGTCTCTCTATGTTGCTCAAGCTGCCCCTGAACTTCTGGGGTCAAGCAATCCTCTCACTTTTACCTCCCAAAGCTCTGGGTTTATAAGCCTGAGCCACTGCCCAGGTTTATTTCAGAGAAGTTTTAAGGTGTATAATGAGACAAAATACAATGGACAATAAATGGATGATGGAGTCAAGAAGAAAGACAAATGAGATGAGGATGAGGTGAATGAACTCTTCCCAACATATTTATTTGCTAGTTGTGGATTTTGCTAAAGGAAAAAAAAAAAGTTTCACAATGCCCATAATGTAACACAAGCCTAACATTTAAAAGAAAATAATCTATTCTTAATCCTAAAACAAGTAATTACTGCAGTGACATGTTTTTTAAAAAATATCGTTAATTTGTTAAAGAAATAAAGCTTAGGGTGCTATTTATCATGCTGTCCCTTGATATAGACTGAAAAAAATCACCATTTAGTAGACACAATTCATACAGGACATCAAATTCATACGTCCCAAGTTTGTCGTGTTCTCTTTGACTATCCAGGTGTAGGCATGGTGGATTTAAAATATCGTCTTTACATTTTAGCAGATAAAACTTGTTAAACTTTTTTTCCTAGGAAAATGAGCAAATGCCAAACCACCAAAGATTTTACAAACGTATTTAGGATGTTTATGGTTCCCCCGCAGCCCAGGGTGAAAACTCATGATAAAAAGCAAAGGGTTCCTGATGTGTTTGATTATGAAAATCAACTGGAAGCATTTTTTAAAAACACAGATTCCTTATCTGTCATCCAAGACATACCGAATCAGAATTGGGGGGTAGGGAAGAAGTGAAGAAGGAGGCTGAAAGTGTCCACGTGAATTTCATGGTCAGTCACATCGAGAACTACTAAGGAAGAAAGGACTGCAATTCTTCAGACCATCTTCCATCTGCAAAATAGATAACACTAATCCAAAAGATAAGAATTAAAAGATAACAGGTAATGCACATGAACATTAATAAAACAACGATCGCTTTTATTTAGCTCTTAATATATCTTTCAGAGTATGCTAATTTATGTTCTCTTATACATTTCTCAACTAAACAAGACGTATGCAGCAGATATTAATGCCATCATCCTCCAACTGTTGCATTTGAGAAAACTTAAGTTTAGAGAGGTTAAATAACTTACTCAAGATCTCAGAGCAAGTAAGGGACAGAGTATGAGTTTACCCCAGGTAGTCTAACTCTAAGCCTCTATTTTTAACCACTGAGCTAGGCCATGATATCTGTAAAAGATTTCAATACAATGTGCAAGTGAATTAAATTTTTTCGGGTGGATCATATTTCTCTGGAATGTAGATCTCTGTTGGTGCAAGGGTGTCTCTGCTATGCTAAGAAAATCGTGTCTAGGTGATGGCAAGATTACTGGTAAGCCAATTACCTCTAAAGATAAATTTGAGGGCACTGTTTGGGAACTGACAGCTGGGTTTTGGGGATTATATATGCATTTATTGGCCTGACTTTGAGAATCTTTCCAAAGCTGTACAGTATATCTAATTTGCAACAGCTTAAGTAGACTTCTCCCACTAGAGAGTAAAAACTGCGATTATATCTTATAGAGTAAACTGTGTTGTCAGGATTTTTATCTTGAGTCCTCTGTTAGATGAAGAAATTTACATACACATTTATAGTGTTCATAAGGTCACTAGACAAAAGATAAGTAGAAAAAGAAATGACAAAGATATCTTTATGTATGTTTTTACAAAGGTCACCTGAAACAGAAATTTGTCACTTAATTTTCTGCAGGTACTCTCCTTCATTTCTTTTTCTTCCTGAAAAATAATTAATATAGTATTACATCCCCAATCATAGTAGGTAGTATTGTCATAAGGCAGCTTTTTGGAACCAGCGTAGAACTCTGATTGTCAGGGTAATGGAGAAGGTCTATGCATGAATTATTCAAAGGCTTGTACAATCAGTACAGCATTCAAATTAAACCCCAGAATGTGCAAATTAGGCAATTATTCATAAAAATTATTAACATTTTAATTTTTCAGAGTTCAATGTGACATTTTACATAGCTTTGCTTAAATATATCATGGAACACCGCAATTAGAGCCATAGTTCCATACTTAAGAATTGGATGAGTTTGGATGAGTACTTGATGAGTTTGGATGAGTACTTGCAAGTCTGTAAGTATTATTATGGAAATTTAAAAAAACAATAAAAAATTATTGATGATTCTGCAAATGAGAGCATGTGTCTGATCAGTTGGGCTTGTCAATCAGAATCAACCAGATATCTTGAAATCTGAACTTAATAACACTGAGGTTCTGCAACATCAATTCAATATTTTCCTTGGAGAATATAAAGTCCACAACAAGATAACATCCACCTACCATGCACACAATCCACATGCATCCTTGTATTCAGCATATGCTGGGCAATCATTTTAAAAAAGAATAATTTTATTCACTATAAAACATCATTATATACTATTTTTCAATGGTTTAGCATAGAAATAATAAGACCCTAAATTAGGTCAGTGACAGTGGTGAAGAGTTGTATTTGGGTGTTAGAAATGACTGAATGACTGTGATTTTCTGGGAGAGGGTTATATTAAGAAGCAGAGGAATTTCTACCCTATCAAAGTAGGTAGATTACAATACAAGTGAACAATTTAGGGAACTCAAGAAATGAGTGATTCGAGAGTAGACATGTGGTCCTTGCAAGAGATAATGAATTTGATTTAGAACAAACTAAGTTCAAGGTATCTCTGGGAATTTCCCATGGGTGTGATCCCCTATGGGCTGTTGGAAATGGTGTTGGGGTGCTCTTTTAGGGTTAGGCATAGACATTCAATAGCTTTAGCAGATTGTGCAGCACTGGATAGAATATCCCATATAAAGTGGTACAATAAGAAAATCATTATGGAATTCCTTACAGATAATAAATAAGGATGAAAACAGAAGAGTCTGTGATACAGAAGAAAAATACTTTTTAAAGCAGTAGGAAATCCAGGGAAAGGTATTATCCTGATTTTTTATTAAAAGGGAAAGATGAGCATATTAGTTTTCTACTGCTACTACAACAAATTACTACAAACTTGGTAGCTTAAAACAACATGCATTTATTGTTTTATAATTCTGTTTTATAATTTCTGTTTTATAATTAAGTTAGAAATCCAAAATGGGACTCACTGGACTAAAATCAAGGTGTTGGCAGGACTGTGTTCCTTTCCCAGAGCTCTGGGGGAAAATCCATTTTCTTGCTCTTTCCAGCTTTTAGAGACCGCCTGCATTCCTTTGGCTTGAGGCTCCTTTCTCCATCTTCAAAGTCAACGGTGCTGCATCTCTCTGACCCTTCTCCTCAAGGCCCATCTCCCTTTGTCCACAACTGGTAAAGATTCTGCACTCTTGAGGACCCATGTAACTAGACGGGGCTCACCTGGATAAACTAGCATAATCCCCTCATTTCAAGACCCTCATCACATATGCAAAGTACCTTTCACTATGAAAGTTAATAGTATATTCATAGGTTTTAGGTAATGAGTTGTTTTTGGAGGGGACATTATTCTGCCTATTGCAAGTTTCAAGAAATGGGTTCAGAAATTCAAGTTCAAAAGAGGGAGGTATTATAGATGATAGTATCAAAACGATACAGACGATAGTTGCAGAGAAGTTAAATATTGATATGCTACTGCTGTCATTTTTCCATCTTTTGTAGGTATCATATTAATCCATTTACCATCTCTTCTAAACATGAAGGAGATTTAGTTAAGTATCAGGTTCAGGATACGTGAGTGAAGCCAAAGATCTTCAGCATAGGGAAGAGAAAAACTAGAAGCTTCCAAAAAATAAGCTCTGCTGAGGTGCTTAATGATAAGCTTTAAAACGAAAGCCAATCAGAACAGGAAAAACAAAGCAAAACAAAAAATAATATTAAAAGCAAAGTAAAATATTAAGCAATATGTTTAATTCTTCCGTAAAGTTCCAGAATCCAACCCCCTACCGCTGCCCTGCCGTTAGGTATGTGTGGAGATGCCAGCCAAGATGCTGCGTTAGTAACAGAGCTCTGGCTGCAGGAGAGGCACAGCCCACCTAGGTGAAATGGACCAGAGGGTCTTGAGCATTGGTGTCCTCAGACACCAGCAAGTAGCTTGTAAAGCAAATTCCAACCCTGCGCAAAATATGCATGGACAACATTCGATGGAAAGAGAATAATCACTCTTTAAAGAATGGACATGATGTAAAGGTGGAGTTCGAGGCTAGAAAATCAAACCTCCAAAATATCCTTCTTTACTTATGCTTTGAAAACTGTACAATATATGATATTAACCGTTTATTATTGTTCTCTCAGTTTCTCTTGTTCCTGTGTTTTTGTTGCTGTTGTTTCTTTGTTTTAGGGATTACTACTGTTAGAAGAAACACATTAAGTTCTCTAAGCTTAATGATAAGGTACATTTCTTTCTTGAATCCAATTCTGCCTGAAGGGACCACCAAAAAACACGGTAAAAAAGTAGGAAAATGCCACAATGTGGCGAATAAAGTTTAATTTTCACAATTCCATGATTTATCCTGGAATTATAATCCAGAAAAAAAGATAATTTTTGAGCCAAGCAAGACCAGAAATGAATCTTTAATCACATCTCACTGTGCTATGTCATCTCAAACAAGATGTTTGACACATTTTAGTCTCTATATATTTAGACTTTCTATATGAGTCTATTGCTCACATATAAGTAGATATAATAACACCAAATTGGAAATAGTGATGAAACATTAGAGAAAATTAGTAAAAGTATATATGACAGTGTCTGCTGCAGAGCAGGCATTAAATGAGAGTAAGCAGCAATAATGGCCATGAAAGTACTAGACTCCCAGATTCTCTGTGGAACACTTTGTCCTACCCTTACTTTGTGGTTGAGAAAATGTTTATCATATGTGTGTCTATTGTTTATTCACCTAAATATTGAAATATAATTTATTCTGTTTGAGGCGGGAAACTTGAACCGAGATAGTAAAATCCTTTTAGTTCGTGAATTTTATGTATTAATTCACATTATTTTTCCTTTGGAATGCCTTATATAAGCATATAACATAAAGGGAAAACCTCACTTTAATTCTGATTGTATACTCATAGGCAAATGTTTAAATAGCCTTTTACTTCAAATTCAGACACTGCAATGGGTTAAATTCTTGAAAGTACTTATATAATAAGTGTTGATGATGTCATTAATTTTCATGTAATGTAAAAAGATAATTATCTTCATTTTCTTCTGAAGATTTAGCT
This sequence comes from Indri indri, assembly GCA_004363605.1. Classification (NCBI taxonomy): domain Eukaryota; kingdom Metazoa; phylum Chordata; class Mammalia; order Primates; family Indriidae; genus Indri; species Indri indri. The sequence continues at coordinate 751 of RJWJ010048244.1, read as the reverse complement.
TGGCAGTGGAGAAGATTTCTATGCTGAAATGCAGGATTAAGATAATTAAAACAGCCCATAAAACTTAACAATTTTTAAGAGGTCTATTTTTTAAAATATATGATTTAAACTATAATTTTCTTTTAAAAGTCATTGGCACCATAACTAATTTGAATTGTGTGACAACATTTACCAGTAGGCAAGGCGCGTTTTAGAAAATTTTAAAACGTAAGTAAAACAAGATTACATTCTAGACGCAACTAAAATATGTAGTGTCCAGAAATGACTACACATTTTAAAATTTGTTGATGTATAAATAAATATGCCCTCTTCTGCAATTTCCTTCTACCCCAAATGCTCATATTCCAATTTGGGAAGAGTTTAACACATACAAGATGATATCTGATGCCAAGGAAAGACTGAATGTTTTGTAATTAAAAAGACATTTAAATATAAGCATTAAGCAGCATGGTGTAGAAGAAATGGCTGAATTTCAAATGGAAAGCAATGGGGCACAGTCATCACAGACCTCAACTTCTGAGAGTCCTAGAAAAAATTAGTGTGCCTGTCTCAAATTCTTAATCAGTGAAATCAACAGTAAAAATCCACCTGCCATTACTTCTGTGAGCTAATTTTGTGAAAGTATTATTTTTAGTTATTGTCTTTGCACAAATGCAAAATATATTGTTTCTGATTATCTTTTATTTATGTATTCAAGAGAGAAGGGGGGAAGCAGTGCGTGAAAGAAATTTAAAGACATATGCTATCAGCA
>RJWJ010048243.1:0-10859 GCA_004363605.1 Indri indri | reverse complement strand
TCGTAAGGATTTTTGAAATATATAAATGTGTGTTTGTGTGTATATACAAATATACACACACATATATGTTTCAAAATATATATACACACATATATATGTATCAAAGACAAGGGAGAGGTTGCCCCTATCCTTCAGGAGGTCACAGCAACTGGGTGAGACGCCTGGGCAAACTGAACGATCAGTCAAGAGAGAGCCAGGGAAGGCTTCCGGAAGTATGGGTCCTTCCTCTCCATAACAGCATTCCAAATTTGAAAATGTTTGTGTCTTCTCTCCTATTCTTTTAAGTTCCCTTAAAGTTCTATTATGGGACTTTTAAAAGCAAATAATGCCACTGGCAAATAGACTGGTGTTATTAATGGATAAGACTTTTTTTATCTCTCTGATACACTGAATACAATGCACTTTCCTGTCCCTGTGACAGAAAGATCAATAAATACCTGGGAAACAACCGAGACCAACACAGTGTTCTTAACTCCTGGATCCTCTTCCTCCTCTTTCCTAGGGACCAAAAAATTCCTGCTCTTGGCCATGTTCCATGCAGTTCTGCCCCAGGTAAGCCTGTATAGTCAGAACTCATGGGAACAAGAAACGGGAAACTCGAATAAGGTCCTGTCTATGGGAGCTCCAGTAGCTCTGTGTCCAAAGCCTGTCTTGCTTTAGTTCTTTCTGGCCTGTGCCAACATTGAGCGATGAGTATTGGAGACAGGCATCCCCAAATGTTCTTGAATGTTGAGTACTCTTATCCCTTCAGACAAGACTTATATTTGTCATATGCTATGATGTGGTAAATGAATTAGAAAATATCTACAGAACTCTCATGTGGAGGTGAGAACAGGCCTTTCTGTACCCGTCCAACCAGGAAAGTCTTAGATTTTTATGATAATTGCTTTACACTAAGAACTTACCAAAAGACATGCCCAGAGTCCTTGAATTATTCTTAGAGTCTGAATAATTTTCTAGAAAACGTGCCACCCTCTTTTCCCAATCAGGGATTCTTTCTAGAATATATTCTCCACATGTAAACTCATGTAAGATTTTCATTATTTGCAGGTTCCACATTTAGGAAGTCACTTACTCACTAAAATTTACTTGCAGCCCCAAAATCGACACACATGGCACTTAAGTGGTCATTCCTAGACATGTGCAGAGAGGTGAAATCTTTGAGTCACCCAACGCACACATTCCCAGCTGAGGTCAAACAAGGTCATACTCTGCCTTCTTGTTTCAGTTCTCATACTGTAAACAACTGTCATTTTTGCAATATATTGAGTGCCACATTTTTCACGTTTTTGTATTGTTCATTGGTTATTTTGCCATCTCAAATGGTCCACAAACATAATGCTGAAGTTCTGTCTAGTGTTCCTCAGTGCCAGAAGGCTGTGATGTGCCTTACAGAGAAAATATGTGTGTTAGATCAACTTTATTCAGGCAAGAGTTGTAGTGCTGCTGGTCATGAGTTCAATGTTAATGAATCAACAATATGTATTAAATAAGTCATCCTTAAATAGAAACAAAAAAATTAAGGTTATGTATTGATCAGTTGATGAAAATGTGATCAGAGGCTCACAGGAACTTAAACCAATATATCCCTCAGGAACAATGGTTCAGTATTTGCTATTTCAGTACTCATGGTAACTTTATAGAATATAGCTACCTACCACAAAAAATGAGAATCAACTATATTTAGACTTCACTTTTTGTTTTTAAAAAAGTGAAACTATACCATGTATTCATCAAATTGACTTTTTTATTTAATAGATGAAAGATCTTCTTCCATATCAGCATATATAGGTTTCCTTTCTTATTTCTAATGGCTGCATATTATATCATGGTAGGAATAAGCCAAAATTGCTATTTCATAGTCAAAATTAATGGCCGTTTGATTCATTTACAAATTTTCAATGTCACCAAAACTCAATGAAGAATGTGCTTGTATTATGCATATATCTTTACACATTGGGGCAGATTTTCCTATGGAAATGTTTTCTAGAATTCAAATACATATGTCATCTACAAAGAGAGACAATTTTACTACTTCTTTCTGATTTAGATGTCTTTCACTTCTTTTTCTTACCTAATCGTTCTGGCTAGGCCTTCCAGCACTATATTGAATAAAAGTAGCAAGATTGGGCATCCTTTTGTTCTTGATCTTAAAGGAAAAACTCAGTATTTCACTGTTGAGTATGATGTTATCTGTGGGTTTGTTATATATAACATTTATTGTGTTGGGGTAACTTCTTTCTATACCTAATTTGTTGAGCATTTTTTTTTATTTCAGGGTATTATGAGGGTACAAACATTATGGTTACACTTTATGTCTTTGCCTCACCCAAGTGAGGGTTAGAGGCATGCCCTTCCCCCCTACAATGCTCCCCGTGTCCTCTGCTTGCGGGTTTACCCCCCGCATCCCCCTATTTCCTGGAGAATATTACTGCCACGTGAGCACCCTAGTGTTCATCAGTTAGTACCAATTTGCTGGCGAGTACAAGTAGAGCCCATTCTTCTGATCTTGTGGTTCCTCACTTTGGATAATGGGCTTAAGTTTAATCCAGGAAAGTATAAGAGGTGCTAGATCACTGTCGTTTCTTATGATGGAGTAATATTCCATTGTATACACATACCAAATTTTAACAATCCACTCATGAATTGACAGGCACTTGGGTTGTTTCCTTTTTTATTATTATTATTTTTATTTATTTATTTTTATTATTGTTAATTTTAATCATTATTTTTTATTCCTTTTTATTATTTTTTATTTTATTATTATTTTTCAATTTTTTAATTTTTTAAATTATTTTATTTATTTTTTTTATTATTATTATTACTATTTTTTTTGTATCTCTGAAACCTGCGATGTTGAGAATTTTTATTGTTAAAGGATGTTGAGGGCCTGGCGTGGTGGCTCATGCCTGTAATCCTAGCACTCTGGGAGGCTGAGGCGGGTGGATCGTTTGAGCTCAGGAGTTCGAGACCAGCCTGAGCAAGAGCGAGACCCCGTCGCTACCAAAAATAGAAAGAAATTAATTGGACAGCTAAAAATATATATAGAAAAAAAAATTAGCCAGGCATGGTGGCACATGCCTGTAGTCCCGGCTATTTGGGAGGCTGAGGCAGTAGGATTGCTTGAGCCCAGGAGTTTGAGGTTGCTGTAAGCTAGGCTGACGCCATGGCACTCTAGCCCGGGCAACAGAGTGAGACTCTGTCTCAAAAAAAAAAAACAACAAAAAAGTTGAGTTCTTCGAAATACTTTTTCTGCATCTGTTGAGATGATCATATGATTTTTGTCCTTCATTCTGTTAATGTGATATATCGCATTTATAGATTTGAACCATCTTTGCATCCCTGATATAAATCCCGCTTGATCATAGTGAATGATTTTTTTAATGTGCTGTTGAATTTGGTTTGCCAGTATTTTATGGAGGCTTTTTGCATCAATGTTCATTAGAGATATTGGCCTATAATTGTCTTTTCTTGTAGTATCCTGCTTTGGTCTTAGGTTAATGCTGCCCTTATAAAATGAGTTTAGAAGTAGTCCCTCATCTTCAAATTTTTTGGAAGATTTGAGAAGGACTGGTATTAGTTATTCTTTAAATATTTGGTAGAATTCATCAGTGAAGCCATCAGGACCTGGGTTTTTCTTTGAGGTTTATTGATGATGCTTTTCAACCTCTCATAGGCCTATCTGTGAAGGAGAGAATTTAGAATTTTGATTTCCTTTGTAAGCCTCTTCTTTCCACAAATACTGTGACTCCTTTCTGGCCAAAATGGGAGATTTCCAGATTTTTCTCTTAGATATTCTGGGACATCCTGCCCTCAAGATACAGCAGGGGGAAAAAATACTAGTTTAGGGGTAATCTCTGGTCACCAATTTCAAATTATATTAAGTGATACCACAGTAGTTTAAAATAATCAGGAATGGGACTTCCTCCTGACCATTCGACTGAGGACCCCACAGGGTGAGGTCTAACCTGTAAAACAGCGATCTGATTTTTCTCAGGTAAGGGTTAACAGACAGGCAGAACACACAGTCAGATTCAATTTATAACATCTACCTGAAAAACAGAGCACTTCTGCGCTCAGGTGTGGAGCCGTGGTATCTTTGGGCAACAGGAGGGCGATATGGAGGAGGATTTGAAAGTAAAGCCACATGTGAATTCAGTCCATATCTTATACCCCACCTCCATTTTTCTTAGGATCTTACAAACTATGCCAAACATTTTTTACAAGAATGACCAGACTCCAAAATTTTAAATAAGTGTTTTCCCTTTATCAGAACTGTTTTTCAGGAAGGAAAGAGGACTGGGAACCACTTCACCTCCATTGCTTAACACATCAAAACTACAGGCTTTATTTTATAACTTAACATGCTCAAAAATCTCTATAAGATTTGCATAGATGAGCAGTGGAGACAGTGAAACTTGAGAAGGAAAAATGAGAGAAACTGATGCTGTGCTGGGGAGAAGAAGGTGGATCTTATAAAATAGCAAACTTCAAAGATGCTATTTGATGGGAGTACTAATAACAGTCAAAATAAATATAGAAAAATATACATTTTAAAACAAAGGGAATCACAATTCCTTATTGAGAAGAACAAACATGAAGATCCCCAAAGGTGTAGAAATGTACTTTTGAAGGAATAAAACACTAAGGGTTTCTTAATTAGTTAAAAATTTTCACTTTAAGAATAGTAAATCCTCTACTTTTAATTATGCAAATGCTGATTTCATCATTAAATTGAGATCTATTCGAGAGTTGGAATTAAAAGTACATTTTAATGGCTTGAACGTGGTGACGTGAGATGCACTGAGGAAACAAGAATGTGTCCTGAGTTTCTGAATTGAGCAACAGGAGGAATCGTAGGCTAATTACAGACGAAAAGACAAAGGAAAGTCCAGGTAAACAGATTTGGGGCTCATTTTGGGACATCTTGAGTCTGAGATGGCTGAGAAATCTAAGAGAATATAACAAATGCATAATTCAATATGTGAGTCAGAGATGTAGTCTGGGTGGAATGCAGGAATACAGAATTTGCCCAACATCAAATGGCTACTGAGCAGTGATGGGGAACAAGGGACAGATCCTTCCGACTCCGTATTCATGCTTCTTTCCCTAAAACATGTGGAAACCAGGGAAACAGGAATTGGCGCCTTAAACCTGAAATTCCACAACCAGTTTTCCTCTCCAAACACTGCCAAAGTGGAAAGACTAGAAACATTATATCTCAACTACTGTGCTCATCCCAGGACCCATATTCTCCTCCAAATATTAAAATTTGTTTCTTTATCATGCTCTTATGCCAGCAAATTTCTGCATCCCTCCTCGAACCCTGGCTTCTGCCAAAACCCCACCCCCATCTAACAAACATGGCTGAATGTCAGGGAGAGACACAAACATTAAACTTCCACACCAGACTTCTAAGCCCCATGCAAATTAGAAGTCAACTATAAATTGGGCATTTAGTTCATGGCCTTTGATCCATTGGTTGGGGCTGGGATTGTCATTGTCTAAGAAATAATAAGAGAGTGCAGGTGAAGTCTGTATGATGAAGACAGAAAGAGAAAAAGAACTGAAAATGGCAAAGAAATATTACGGGGCAGGTGGCAGAAGAAGAACCTCCAAAAATGACTAAGAAAGAACACCCAGGAACCAGAAGCCAAGACAAACAAAAGTTTCAAGGAAGGACTGAGAAATGCTGTAAAACACTAGCTAAAGGCAAGGTAAGTGGTAACATGTACAGAATGCTTAATTTTTCAAAAAAGAAGCCACTACTGACCAAAATCAGGGCCATTTCAATGGATTGATGAGCACAAAACCCAGATTTTTCTTACTGGAGGAGAAATGGGGAATCCAGTACTTAGAGAACATAGTGGAAGTTCTCTAAGTGGAAACACAAGTTCTAGAAGTTTAGATCCAAAGAGGGGGAGAAATGAGACATCAGCCCTATAAGAGGAGTATAGGTAACACAATGAAAATTTTGTAGCATGTCAAATATTAGTTTTAACTGAGTCCTCAATTCTCAGGAAAGAAAGGCATCATTTACAGTGTAAGCTTCTGTGCACAATCCCTCTCTAACACCATAACTACCATCACCTCTGTCTCACATCCAGAGATGTTGTCTAGATCCCAAAACTAGAAGGCCCAGTGACAAGTCAGTTTATTACACTTTCCAATAGCTATCACACTTGAAAAGTTTTACCCTAATTTGTCCAACAAATTCCTATGTTCAATTCCATCGATCCATCTGGTTCTGGTCCTTTTGAAGATACTGCATCATGCCAAACAGACCAGGTCAGTTCTCGTGATATCAAAGGCAGCCCTGTGGTCCCTATCCTGAACCTGCAGTGTTTCTTTACAGGACTTAATGATCTCTTCTGCATGTTCACTGGATCATCTAGACTCAATCTAGTTGTCACCTTCCCTTCGAAGCCTCCAGAATGGTGCGAAAGCACAGCAGATAGGTGATCTCCTCCTTTCTCGGCACCCTGTCCCCACTTGAGCTACGCCAGTATCCTATGTGCTGTTTTGGCCACTGCCCTTTCCTGTGCTCCATGTTCCCGGCTCCCAGCCTAATCTCTCCTCTCCAATAGTGACTGCTCACAGATGAAAGACACACACATGAAAAGGAATGCATTTTTATGGGGAAAGTGCTCCAGAATAGAGGAGAAATCACTACAAGAGGGGGTGACGTTGTTGATATTCAAATTTGAGAGTGGCTTGATGTGTTTGCAACTGACAAGTTGCAGCTGGAGTCATAATCCTCCTTCGCGTTGTTAGAACTGGTTACTTTCACAGAAAATTTCAGGCAGCACTTTTGATCATTTAGGCAGGTTAAATATTGAATTTCAGATTTCCTGCAGTTGTTCCTGCACATGCCTTGGTAGAGCTCACGTGGATTCCAAGGCTCTTGGCTCTTGTCATTATGGGATCTGAACAGGCCACCTGGGAAAGACACAGCTATGTTTAGTTTCCATGCAGCAGTAAAAACAGTGGTGAGAAAACATGACTTAAAGAGAACAAGCCCAGAGAGTATTAAGGGCACAGGATCTGGAATCAAAACTACCTGAATTCAAATCTGGGCTCTGTCCTTTCCTAGCTCTCCCTCCTCAAACAAGTTATTTCAGCCCTCCTGTCCTCCATCACCTCCACAATGGGCATAATAATAAAGCCAAGTTCTTGAATTTTTTGTAATGACTAAATTAGCATATATAGTATGCTCAGAAAAGCACCCAGCACACCATGAGTAATTAAATGTTTGATGGTGGTGTTGACATGAAAGTCTCCTGAAAGTCCAGGGCTGTCACTATGAGCACATAGTGGATGTGTCCCCAAGTGTGCAGAGATGTGTGCTCCTCACACATTGCTCATCAGAGACAGCCAGGATCTACTCTGGGACAGGACACACATATTCGAGCCCACATGCGTGCATGCCTTTATGCTTTGAAACATAGGGGCAAACATGTACCACACATGTCTCTCTTCATACGTTGGTTTCACAGAAACAGGTACTGTGCGTACATGGGCAGAGCACTGGCACATACACAAAGACACAGGCACAACTCATTTTATTCACAGATACACATTCTTACATAAATTGAGCACATGCATGTGTGTTCACTGTACAAACCTCCACCGCACACTTTCCACATATGGCTAAAGCCCATCTTGATAGCTACGCATCACTTAGCCAGATGTGTGCATGTATACATAAGCTCTTTGCCTGAAAATACCCCAGTGACAAAGTTCCTGACACCCAGTCAGCATTCTGTAAATATTACTCATCAACTGTATTAGGTATCTATTGGATGTTCCAAAGACAAAGGAGCCACTCAAAGAAAATAATATTAACAATAACTACCATGTGTTACGGTATGGTCCAGCGTCTACTATGTAGCAGGCATTCTACAAATAATATCTCACTAAACCTTCATAAAAACCTGCTATTATCACCATTCTTTAGCAGAAGACGTTGGGGCACAAAGAGGTATCTTACTCTATCCACATTCCTGTAGCTTGTACTTGACCAAGTACAAGTTTCAGGTCTACATACCATCAAGCCCATGCTCTTTCTTCTTTGTGTCACATTGCCTTTCTGAGTTAGAATTTCTGGGCGAGATTGGCATCATCCTGCATCATGTCTCCAGGCAAAGGACCCTCTACAGCTTTCAACAGATAGTCCAAATCCTTAGCTTGGCATTCAAGGACCTTTTCAACCACACACCCATCCCCTCATTCCACATCCATTTATCAACACTCCGTCTGGGCCAGGCTATGTACTCAGTGCTAAGCAGGTAGAGGTCTATGATTAATAAATAAAATTAATTTGTTATTGAATAGATAAATAAGTACATTCCATGTGGACTCTGGAGTCAAACTACCTGAGTTCAGATCTTTGCTGTGCCAGGAACAGTTTGGACAGTGGAATCATCACGACCATGCCTGCATCCTTCTGTGGCAGGATCATTTGTTGATATTCTAATTTGTATTTTGTTGTCATCATATTTTTCTGTACCTCATTCTAAGCCACCCATCTTCTAGGGATCATGACGATCTGGATGGTGAGAATATTAGTAGCAATGACAGGCTGAATATTAGGGGCATGTTTTCCATTTTCTTGGCACCACATAAGATTCTAGTACAACCCTGGGGAAGGTGTGTGGGGCCCACTTGACTAAATTTCCTGCTGATCCAACACATTGGGGGCAGCTTCTGAGGTGTTGCTTCTGAGTCAGATTTGAATTGATATACATAAAATAAGGACATGACCTCCTTGCAAAAAAATCAATATATTATTAACATTAATCAGAATGGGAAAAGCAAATTTGATGTTATTTGCTGCATGGAAAAAAAGGAACACTTTGCCAATTTTTTAATAAGAGAAAGTAAATTTTTCCAAGTTTCTGTGAAGTTGAAGAATGGGAGGGGGAAAAAAGAAGCAAGTAAAAATGCCTCAGTGGCTGACACCCCATAGCATGTGGGTGCTGGTGTATGTGCGAGCTGCCCCAGAAACCTAGAGAGGGCTCCCAACTGCTGCAGCATCAGCCAGCCTGCCGGGCAACCGGAGGAAGGGCACCACTGTGTTCCCACCTCCTCCTCACCCTCAACACGGGACCTGCTTGTTTAGGCACCATTCTACTTACAGGAGGAAGAGATCTGCAGCGGGACCTCCGGGAGGGACAGTCACACTCTTCTGGCTAACACCTGACCTGGAGGACTTCCCCTTTCTCCCAGACATGCTGGATGTCAGTCAGGAGACCCAAGATCTCCTCTGTGTGTTCACCAGAGGAATGGATAGGGACATAGAGACCAAGAGTGAAGAACAGGCAAGCTGCATTTTCCTCATTCTCTCCACAAGGAAAGTTGGTCAAGGCTGCCCCAAGAGGATTCTGCCTACAGTGGCTTAATAAATAAATAAAATTTTTTAAAAATAAAAATAAAGATTTTTGTTATACACATGTAGAGCTTCTCACTCCTTCGGCCTTTCTAACCCTATATAACCCTGCATTACCACAAATATTAACATCCACAAAAAATTAACGTCATCTTTGATGATCCCTCCATCTTGAAATTGAAGTCAGAGGGAACCTGCTTTTGAATTCCAGCAAGGCTCCAATCATTTGTACAATGCTCTGTTCTAGCTCTCTGGACCTGGTCTCCCCATGGGAGAAATGAGAATGGGGAGTTGGCACCAGATAAGAAAATCTCAACTGTGTTTGTGAAAAAGAGGTTAATAAAATGTCATATTTTATAATAACCTAGGGAATTTTTAAGTGTATTCACACCGATTCTCTAGAATCTCTGATTCAATATATCTAGCGAGAGGCCAGAGCACAGGCACTATGCAAAAGCTACCCAGAAAATACATATGGGCCTGGTCTTCTCACATTCAGCTAGAGACATTGTCCAACTCATTTTCTCACATTGGAAGTCTTTTCAGAGCAAATTAAAATATCGTAAATCAAAAAACAGAATATATGCTCTAGATTCTTTCTAACAATTTTATCCAGAGCCCAAATCAATGTGATACAGTATTTCTATGTCACCTATGCACCCAAAGCGATTCCTCCCTCAATCCAACTTCTTAGACTCTTCTTATCCATAAACATACATTATCCATAGTTATTTATGTATTCATTCATTCAATAAACATTTCCTAAAACCTACTCTATGCAAAGCACTCAGCTCAAAACCAGAAATACATAGATTTAAAAGACAGAATTCTGGCTTTCAAATAGCTCCATTTCATATGCCTATGTTTGGGGCAATGAAATGGGAAAATGACTTTGATTGTCCTAGTACAAGATGTTGTCTAGAATAGTTCCTGCCCATAAATTCTGCCAGGTGAAACTATTAAATAGTTATTAAGGAAGCTGCACTATGTACAACTCTTGAAGCATAGAGTACTGTCTTCATTTTTTTGTTGTTATTCTTGGCAAATCCACCTGTGGTTTCTACCACTATTCCAACATGGGAACTGAGCTTTACTGAGCAGGAGAACAAGTTTCCCTCGAGTAAAATGGATGAGAAATAAGGGGGATGGAGAATGTGAAGTAGGAGGAAGACAGGAAAGGGAAGAAGGAGGGAAAGGAGAAAAAGTAGAGGGAGGAGGAAGAGGAGAAAGAGAAGAAAATTCCAGACATGACGACTCTGAACACAGCTGTGGTTTGCTGTAAGGCTGGGTTGAGGCTGCTCCTGTATCTCTCTGCACATGTCAAGGTCTGACAGAAGACACTTGAGAACATTCTAGTCCCCTGATTTCATTTATCCTACAGTCACATCTATTGTTCTTCAGCACCCTTGAAAATCACACTCAAGAAAGCTTTTTAAGAATTTGAAAATAATACTGGATATTTTCATTTCTA
>RJWJ010048242.1:0-10651 GCA_004363605.1 Indri indri | reverse complement strand
CTCCCCAGAGGAGAAAAATGGTTCCAGACAGAAAGCCAGGGTGATTGCAAGCTCACCTGGTTTGTTTCCTTCTCTGTGGTCACAATCTCAGGCTTCTTCTTACCCAGTGTTCAACAACAGTGATGTCACATGTTTTTTCCACTTTCCTAGTTACTCCATTTGGTCCCTGTTATCCACCATGGGCAGAAGTAGACATCAATCTTCCACAAATTTAAATCACTTCATATTTAAAATTCTTGCTTAAAACTTTGCGGTGTTCTTAGGACAAAGCCTACACTCCATACCACTTCTCCTAAGGTCCTGCCTGAACTGACCCCTGTTTACTGCTCCTCCCCCTTCCTCTCTCCACTCTGCTTCTATGGACTTTGCAAACCCTGCTCCTTCCGCCCAGAACACTCCTCCTCCCTCTCTGCCTGGGTCACTTTGGCTCATTCTTCATCTCTTCAGTCACTTGCCACCTCTTTAGGGAAGCCTTGCTGCACTAGGTGTCCCTGTGATACCTGTTCATAACACCTTATATTACTCCTTTGCAGAACTAACACTAGCAATTTTACATTTGGTGTGACCGGTTTTTGCTTATTTCAAAAGAATACAAGCCCCATGATGGCATGGACCCGTCTTTCTCACTTTTCTTTCCCCAGCACCTGCCAGGGTACCAGGGAGATGCTCAGTGAGGACTTACTGAGGAAAGGGGCGCATACTAATAGGCCTCCAACCTGCCCTCTGCCCTCCACCCCCTACCTTAGCTTAGATCCTGTGTGTCTTTCGCGTGGACCACACGAGTATCCTGGCTGATCACAGCCCTGGCTATGCCTCCCTTTCCGTGCTGCAGCCACGGTGAGCCTTCAAACACCCAGGCCTGGCCACGTCGCTCCCCTGATTAAAGCCCTTATGAGATTTCCCATCACCGCTAGAAAAAAGGGGAGGGGAAGAGAAAATATTTGACCTTCATGACCTCTCTAATCCACCCCCTTCACACCCCATCTCATATTTGACTACCCAGCAACATCCAGCGACTTGCAGTCCCCAGACACCCATGTGACTGCAGACCTCTGTGCCTGTGCCCAGGTTGTCCTTGCTGCATGACAAAACACAGATGTGTCTCTGAGGAGGTAGCAGACACATTGGCCTTTCCAGGATCGTTGCTCTTCTGAGTGAGAAGGATCAGATAAATTACAGGGGTTAGAAGTTGCAACCTGAGAGCCCAGTGTCCCCCGTGTCCCTCCTCCACTTCTCATGGGCCTGAGCTGTTTGCCCATCACTGGAGAAGACCTTCTGTCAGCAGCATACCCGTGGGTCCTCACTTGGCCCCCAACAGTTCACATCAATGACTTTGCCATCTAGAGAATTCCGATCCCCTGGATCTGGTGTGGGGGCCTAGGAACAGCATCATAACAAGCACCTGTGGTCCTGATGTGCACCAAAGCAAGAGAACGACCGTTCCGTTATTAGCACAGGCTCCAGAGCCAGACCTGGCTTCTGGTCCCAGCTCTCAGGTCACTTTGCCTCCTCTGGCCTCAGGGTCTTCATCTGTACAATGGGATCAAACCTCCCTTGGAAGGTAGCAAAGGATAGAGCCCAGATCTAGTAGGTTTCCAAACCATGTTCCTCTTTCTCTCTTCACCTTTATTTTAACTCTTCCTGAGGCACACGCAGCTCCAGTCCCATTGACATCTCTTTCCTAATATGGGCTGGCGGTGGCAGCTTCCAGGAGGCAGCTGACAGCCCTCGATGCACAAACCTCGATGTATGCTGTGGGGTAGATGGGGTGTCTAGCTTTGTGGTGACACATGAACCAGGCTCACACAGCAACTTCAGGAAACTGGGTTGACTCAGCCCCCCTCTGATAATGTGGGGGAGGCCCGACCTAGGAGGGAATTCAATACTGGGGGGGAAGGGAGAGAGCCATTTAAGACACAGCAGCAGGGAAGACTGCTCCCGAGCAAAACTGGAAACCCCGTCCCCGCTGACCCTGCTGCTGTTTGACTGCTTTGGAAAAAGCCATCCAATAAAATCAATACGACCCATGGCGGGAGTTGACCCTCCCAGCCCTGGGGAAGGTTCCGGATGACCGGACAGGTTCCTGACAAATCAGAATTTCTCCTGCACCCAATAAGGGCGGGTTTGGAGGTGACAAAGCCATAAACCACTGTGGTGCCTTCAAAAAATGAGACGACGCACTCGAGCGACGCCGCCATTAAGCAGCCGGGGAGGGGCTGAAATGCTGTTTCCCCGCAGCCGGCGGCGGAGTGCGCTGCAGATGCTGAGCGAGCCACGGGCTGGGGCTGGGGGCTGACGTCACGCAGACCCTGGACTCCGGGAACTTTTCCTCGAATCGAATGGTAACTTAATGAGGCGAACAACTCGGGCAGTTTGCAAATTCAAGCACGACAATTCCCCCAGCCCCCCACCCCCGCCTCCTCCACGGAGCCAAGGGCACTTGGAGGCATCTGCGAGGGTCACCGCCGCGCCAGCTGATGCTCGACCCAGCCCTGTCCAGATCCAGCCGCCGCGGAGGGCCGGCCACGGGGGCCAGGGGGGCTGTCGTGGAGCACAGCGACAGAGGTGAATTTAACCCGAATGACGGTAGCGGCCAGCTACGTGGCAGTGACTCAGGTCCAATTTCTCCCTCTCTGCCTCCTGCCTTGGATAAACTCCACGTAGGTGACACCAGAGTGATTACCTGGCTGCCATTTGAAGGCGCTGTGACATATAATAAGCCACTCAAACCATAAGTCAACATTTATCTGTAGGGAGCCACATTCTGCACGTCTAGAAAAGGCGAATTTTCCAGATGAGAAGGACCTTGAAGATTTTCTACTCCAGTGGTTTCCATCCCCGCCGCCGAGCATCACTTTTGTTCTCCTCCCCGCCAGGCCGCATGTTTTCAAAGATTGTGTCGCCCAAACTGCCTTCGTTGAGTAATAATTAATTTGTTTTCCAATTGTTTAATTAATCAAAGACATAAATAACTGCCAACCTGAGCCTTTAATCATCGTGGGGGGGGGGGCCAAAAACTGATACTTATTAAGCACCTGCCTCGCAACCATGCCTGGCCCCGCACCCTCCCTGCCTCTTCCCTCCCATCCTCGAGCAGCCCCTCCATGCCAGGACTGGAGGGCAGAAGCAGGTCTCCTTGTCCAAGGTCACACAGGCAGCCAGCGGCAAGGCCTGGGTCCTGAGTCTGCCTGATGCCAAAGGTCCACTCTTTCTACCACCCTCTTCCCACCTCTCGTCCTGCCCCCTGGGCGGCAGAGGAAGGGCGTGTATGTTGGCCTGAAGCACTTAGAACGCGTCCTCTTTCCACTGCAAGCGACAAACACTCCACTCAAACTGACTCAGGGAAAACAAAGGGCATGGGGGCTGGTTGGCTCACATAACTAGAGTCCAAGGTGGGTAGAGCTTCAGGCATGGCTGGATCCAGGAGATCAAACAAAGTTGGGCTCTCTCCCCTCCATCCCTCCATCTCTTTGCTCTATTTGGTTCTGCTTCTCTTTGGCTCTTGTCCCCGTTTTTGACTGTCCCAGATTTCCCCACTAAATCCAGGCTTACATATGCAACTGCCTCCTTGACAGCTAAGATGCCTCTCTCATTCAACTTGGCCACAGCAGAGCCCTGGCTTTCTTGTCCCCACACCTGTTTCTCCCCACCATCCCCCAGCCCAGGAGTAGAGCCACATCTCAGCTACTCAAGCCCCATCTGCGGTGGTCCTCCACCCTCCTCTCTCCCACAGCTGCATCCAAGCCTGCAGCAGATCCCGCCAGCTGCTCCTGTACACAGACCCCCACCCTCCACTTCCCTCCAGCTCCCTGCTGCCCACCCTGCCCTGGGTCCCCCATGACTAGGCCGCCCCTGGCTTCCACCACACCCCCAAAACCCACTCTCCACTCAGCAGCTGGAGCATGGATTTCAAAATGAAACCCAGACCCTCTTACCTCCCTAAACCCTCCAATAGCTTGTCACTGCTCCTAAAATAAAATTGAAGCTCCTTCCCATGGTCCGCAGGCCCTAAGTGACTGGGCCCCTGCCCACCTCACTGGTAACACTCTGCACCACACTCCCCACCTCGCTCATTGCCTCCTTCCACACTGGCCTTCTTGTTCCCCAAAATGCCTCCGCTCCGTCAACCTCAGGGCCTTTGCAATGCTGTTCCCTCCCCAGCTCCACCCCTGCCTGGCTCCTTCTTGTCATTTGTGTCTCAGCTCAGATGCCACCTCCTTAGAGGCCTGTCCTGACCACTCCACCTAAAATCGTCCTCCCCTGAAGTTATCCTCCAGCACATCACTTAGTTTATTTCCCTGGAGTATTTATCACTGCGTGTAATTATCCTATTTAGTTATTCAGTGGCGTATTGTCCGTGTCCCCCATCGAATGCAAACTCCGGGGATCAGGGTGCCTGGCTGTCTGGCCCCCTCCGTGCTCTTGCTCAGCGCCTGGCTCCTGCCGCACACTCCATGGCCATGCTGAATGTTGAGCAAACAGCTCCGTTGGGCAGATGTGCAGGGTGCAGAGATCTCAGCCCTTTCTGGGGATGTCTGGGGATCTCACCCACCCTGCTGCCCCCGGGTAGGATGCTCTGGAAAGTCAGCATGTGGGGCCCCAGGAGAAGGGTGCATAACGCTGAACAGTGGCTCCTTTCCATCCCCCAATGCAGCCGAAGACGGCTCTGGAGGCCTCATCTGTGGATACCGTGATGACAAACACATTTCAGCCTCTGATTCTAAGTGGAGCTAAATGTTTCTGAAGCTGGCACCAAAGGAAAGGCATGCCAACGGAAGAATTAGGCCTCGTTAGCGACATTCCTGCCGGTAACAAGGCAGCAGGGCAGCAGCTCTTCATCGAGGCTACGGTCATGACTCAGCCGGGCGGGCTCGAAGGAGGAGGGGGGAGGGGGAGACAGGTGGCTTCCCCCAGCCTGCCCTTGTCGAAGCCCTGGCCCTCTGTCCTCCTGGTTCCCCCTGCAGGGGTTCCTGGCCCCCAGCTTCTATCTCTTCATGTCCAAATCCCTTCTCCGAGTAAAAAGGCCACCTCCTCCACAAAGCCCTCAAGGATTCACCTAAGGAGAGGAGCGTTCTCCCTTTCTGAGCTTCAAGAACTTCATTTTCCCAAGGACGAAATCACTTTCCACCCAGAAATCTGGTTATTTGTATATGGGAGGTAGTCTTTTATTAGAGTAGATGCTCTAGACATCTTCAGGCAGATCCTGAAGACATCTTGGATCTACCAAAGTCCTAGTATTGTCCCATCTGTTGGCTGGTGGCTGCCTGCTTGGATGTATGGCAGATAAAGTGCGGATGGATGGATAGATGGATGGATGACTGCTTGGATGAATGAATAGATGATTGACTGAATAAGTGGTTGGATGGATAGTTGAGTAGATGAATAGATGGTTGCTCATGGACAGTTTTAAAATTGTTCTTGACAACAGAGGTAATGGGGTAATAATACCAGATTAAAACAGTATATCCCAAACTGATTTCCACAAAATCCCCAGCCCATAAGATGTACCTTAAAGTCAGTACTTATCCTTAAGTG
This sequence comes from Indri indri, assembly GCA_004363605.1. Taxonomy (NCBI): domain Eukaryota; kingdom Metazoa; phylum Chordata; class Mammalia; order Primates; family Indriidae; genus Indri; species Indri indri. The sequence goes on along the minus strand of RJWJ010048242.1, from coordinate 5,116 downwards.
AGTTTGAAAAACAGTAGCTACTAAAACCTCCATACGGAGGGGTCGTGATGTCCCTGTTAGCCTGGAGAATTCCTGCAGTGAGGAGACGTGTTTTGCACGATGTTATTTTGTTACATGTTGGCTTAAAGTCTTCCTAATGACTTGCTCACAAAGCATCCCTCTTCTAAGACTTTTTAAACCGGTAAATATTCCAAGCAGGTGAATGAGAGGGTTGAGGACCGCGGGCTGGGCAGCTGAGTGTCTGCTAAATGGAGATCGTGGCAGGGCACGAGGAATGCCAGCCCTGCCATTCTTCCTTCCTGGTACCCGGCTGGCGGGGGAGGGGGCTGTCTCGCTTTCCTGAGCTTTCACGACCCAAGACTGAGTCATCCCACTTCATCTTCCCTTTGTTATGTTGGCAAGCATTCAGATGGGTTTAGCTGTAGCCATGATACAATGCCGCAATGATAAAATACTGCCTATTCTCCTTGGAACAAGAGGTCAGGAAGAATCTGATCGTTCTTTCTGAAGAAATCATCTTACATTTCAAACTAAAGACTCTCCAACCCCCTCAGTAGCTACGGAGTACAAAAACTTAAAATGCAAAATCCTAAAAACAGAGGGATAAATCCAGCTGCCTGCCCCGTCCCCGCACCCAAGAAAGGAGTATAGACCCCCTGGGTCAGGGGCTGGGCCTCAGGGTCCCAACTGGGCCAGGTCCTTGTGAAAAAGTGCAGATCTCCTCCCAGCTGCTCCCGCCTCCCCCTCCAGAATCCTTCCCCTGTTCCCACCCTTCCAGACACACGGGCCTCCGGCCAATGCCTCAGCAGCCTTTGTGCAGACCACCCTCTCTGCCCGGGACCCTGTCCCTCCACTCCGCAGAGCAGCCTCCCTCCAGAGCATTAGCTTCTGGCCACCCTTGCCTGCCTCCTTCTTCTTTCTCCAGAGCTGACTCCAGCCTGGGATTAGCATACATGTCTACTGCTCTCCGCTTGCAGACCACGCTCCAATGGTGACCGGGCCAGTGTCTGCTGCCCTGACTGCCCCTGGCACATACGGGGTGCTCCTTAAAGATCTGCTCAGCTGGTGACTCCCTTAAAGTGGCATTTTCAGGCACAATGGCAGGACAATATTTTCAAGATGGTGCCACCATCACCTCTCAAAAATCTACTGATGCAAAGCACCATCCGGGTCGTGTGTGAGGCCTGATGAAGTCGCTGGAGTGGTAACCTATCTTCCTTCTTCCTTTCCTTCTGACCAACCATGGAACTGTTGGATCTGAACATCTATTCCAGAAAAAATTTCACTTTTACCCTGAAAAAGAAATGACCCTTGTCAAGAGCCAAGGTGACAGGCTAGAGCAGAGTGCTCGACTCCAGAGCTCCTTCTGCAATGCCCCTGCGACACCCGGGCCTCCAGGAAAACTGTCCAGGACCCTCCGCATTACCTGGAAAGAGAACGGCCGTGCCCAGCTGTGGCCTTTGGGGCTGTGGCTGCAGATACTTTAGTCCTGTGGTTTATTTACCGAAGCCACCTCCACATACCCCATGCCACTGGCCGTGACTGACCCCCACTGCCCCTGAGTGATGTCACACTTGGAGAACCCTGCTCTGTAGTTAGACCCTTCAGTAGGGCCCAGCTGGAGACATTTCAGAGTTCTCTCTTGTTACTTCAAAGCCTTGGGGCTCCCCCAACCCCTTCCTTAATTAGATAATAGCTGAGGGAGCCAGTTATACAATTTCAGCAGCAGAATCCTTTGCTTGTCACTTTGCCGTCACTCCTTGGAGAATCCATTGTTAGCTTCCAAAGTATGTGTATGGGGGGTGGCAAACATAAAAGACTTCTAAAGTAATTACCAGTTCCCTAAATTCCAGTAAAATCCTCCCCCAGGACAAGGCTACCTATGCCCACCTGACGAGGTAGAGCTGAATGAGGAACTGGGTACCCTGGTACTCCTTCTCGCTCTCTTTCCCCACTAGCCCCACATCCGACAATCAGCCATTCTGCAAGTCTTATTGTTCCCTCCATACATGACCCTCAATCTCAATTCTCAGCCTTTGCACACACTGCTTCCATTCATTCACAGAATGAGCCTATACCTTTACTGAACTCAAGGACTCCTACACATCCCTCAAAGCCCAGCCTCAATAACCCCCTTCCAAGAAGCTTCTCCTGACTGCCCCAGCAGATTCTGGTTCCTTTCTCTGTGCTTCCACAGCCCAGTATGCACAAGCCAAATTGTCCTCCAGCACAGCAATGTGGCAAGATTGTCCTTGTATGATCCCTGCACCAGCCCTAACCTCAGGCCTGGTTCATCATGGGCACCATGAGTGCCTACTTCACTCCTGAGTGTTTGGTTTCAGACCTGGACTTAGCACTGATTGCCTGCCTGAGTCCAGGAAAGTCACTCCACTTCTTGGGCCCCCAGATTTATTACCAATGAAATGAGGGACAAGAACCTGCCTCACGGGGTTGTGGTGAGGGTTAAGAGAAACGAGGAACGTGGAAACAGGATGAAGGAGCACATTCGCCTTCTCGATAACGAATCTAATAAAGAGATCGTTACCACCGCGAGCGCTCCCTTTCTTCCTCTTCTCCTCCTCGCTCCTCGGGTCCTCCCCACTTCCTGCATCCCACAAATGGGATCTCTGGGACAATTTCCTCAGTCCGCTGAGAGACACACCGGTGTGAAAACCCCCAAAGCTGCATGTCCCAGGGAGGTGAGCTCCACTGGAGTTAGCCGCGGAGTCACTGCACCATTTCACCACTCGGTTAAGACCCGATCGATCTCTCCAGCAAAACCTCCTGCAACAGCAAAACTGTGGCCAACAGATTACGGGAGGATTAATCACCCCACCCCCGCACTCCCACGACATTTTGTACCTACCTCCTCTAAGTACAGTTAATCAAAGGCTGTACAAAGGGCCTCCCCCTGCCCGCTGGAGTGACATCACTTTGTGCTGTACGACACCGCTCAGGCGTGACCTCTGAGGGAACCTCTTCCAAACTCCCTTTCCTGGACGCAGGCTTGGAGCCCACCGTGCCCCCCTCCCGCTCATCCCCATTGTCAAACTGTCTTGCTGGCCTTGTCTGTTGACATCTCTGCAGTCCTGCGGGTCTGGGTCCCTGGGCAGCAAGGTGCTGGGCTTGGAGACCAATCTCACAATTTCTCCAGGGCCATGGAGACCCATTCAAGAGATTTATATTGGAAAATTCACATCAAGGCAAACTGCATTTCTTGAACCCCAAGGCATTTATAGAAGAATCGCGGTTTCTGCAGAGAACATGGAGGGCTTCATTTACCCTCTCTGAGCCTCCGTGTCCTCATCTGTTAAATGGGGGTTGTGATTCTCTGCCTCGCTAGGTCGCTATGAACTGTTGTACGGGAAGCCCAAACACAGGGCTTGGCCACTCCTGAAGCTCAATACATATGAGCGAGTTGTGTCACTGCTATTATCAAGACAGATGCAAAGCGATGCATCCTACAAGGCAAAAAGGGAGTTGGAGGGGTAAGAAAGGGCACATTCTGTTTTGCGGGTGACCATCACCGCATTTGACAGGGAGGGGAGAGGGCTGGAGAAGCTAGAGCAGTAGTTGCCCCTTGGGGGGATCCCACAGTTCCACCCCCGACACTGCAGCCAGACCCCACTCCGGAAAGATTATCAGCAGGGACTGAGAACAGAAACAGCCTCCAGTCGCAGTGTTCGCCCCATCTGACCCACAAAGACCCCGGTGACCAGAAAGGGCCAGCCCTAAAGGGGAATGACATCCCCGTCCACGCTACGACATGGAGAAACTGGGAAAGGTGGCGCTCAGAAGACCACACATCACACGAGTCCATTCAAAGGAAATATCCAGAACAGGCAGATCTGCAGAGCAGGAAGCAGACCGGAGACTGCGTGGGGCGGGAGAGGGTGGGGTGGCGGGCGACAGCTAAAGGGTATGGGGTCTGTTTTTGAGGTGGTGAAAGTGTTCACAGATGACTGCGGTGATGGTCACACAACTCCGTGACTATACTAAAAACCATCGTGTTCTACACTTCAAATGGGTGAATCGTATAGTATGTGGATTGTATCTCAATAAAGACTTGGTAAAAAGAAAGAACGAGAAGAAGAGAAAGAGCAAGGCACAAGCCCAAAGTCAGACAGCCAGAGAGTCTCGAGACGGGACCCAGCCCCAGCGCCATTTCTCAGCGCCCAGGCGTCACGGGTGGCTCCGGTGCTCAGCACCTGCAGAGAATCCACCCCAGGGCAAAGCCCACCGACCCACATCTCCCTCCTCACCGCACCCTGTTTCTAAAAGCGGGAGCCCATGATCCATTTCCTGATCTACAAACAGTCTGAAGCTGTGAGTTTCCAAGGGATGGTACTTTCTGGAAGCCCCCCACTTCCACAAGCACCAGCTTATCTGATCTGGCGCAGACGACTGTAAATAAACAGTTACAGACTACCCTGTCTGGATGAGACATTTTCCGGGATCATATGAACTTGCTTTTAAGTAGCAGCTTTTCACAGATCGGTTGCTATGAGGCACTTTATTAAAAACCACCCATTTGCAGCTAAAATCCAGCTCCAACCAAATCCAATTTTCGTATCTGCTGCTTTTTTAGACATAATGATCAGGACATCGTTTCTGTTTCTATGGGGAAGAATGGATTCAAAGGGCTGTTTTTCTCTGTGTTTTCTCTTTCTTAGCAGGCAGGTAGACTATGCATGTTTAAGGCAGCTGTTTGCCATGGCCCTGGAGACCTTCAATACAGACCAAATATTTATGCTTTGTTCGTGCATACAGACATTCTCGGTAATGTTGATTAGCGCTTGGGGCTAATCTAACCAAGGTCAGGGGCTGGTGCCCCCCTAAACTGGGCCCATTAGCTTCTCTTAGAGGTAAAGTTTCTACTTCATTGTGGCTGACTGCAGCTCACACAACGACCTCTCTCCAGCTAACATATATTACTGATCATACCGCAGATTGAACGGAATACGTTGGTGGGTGGAAAATGCTCTGCACTAAGATGAAAACAAAGAACGTGCCCTCTCCATAATGGGCCCTCAACAGGACTTTTGCATCATTCAACCTTTTAGAAGCCCGGAGATGACATGCATGGCAAAGAGAGGCAGGAACTCAAAGTCCACAA
>RJWJ010048241.1:0-10693 GCA_004363605.1 Indri indri | reverse complement strand
AGGAATAGGTGAAGTTCTTACATAGAAAAGACCACCACCCGCCCCCCCGCCACCTCCTAAAGAGAACAACAAAAAAAGATTGGTCCACAAAGGACTATCTTTTGTCCTGACTACTTCACAAAGAAGTGATCAAATGAAAAAGTATTAGGAGTTTAAAGTGAATCCCAGGTCATTTATCTGGTTATATTCCCTCTGCCTGCAGCCTACTAACGGACATGTAGAGTTAAGGAACTCACTCCCATTAAAGCAAACTAGTGCGAGACTTTCAACCACAAGTGATCAACTTATGAGATATCTTGAAAGCTAACTGGCTCCTCATGGCAGCTATGACTACAGGAGGCTAAAACAACAACTCAACAAGTGAAAAAGTCCAATTAGTCATGGCTGGCAGTTACAAACTCATGCCACAGGAGGGCAAGAGTTCACATCAGTGTGGTTAATGAGACAATATGCTCACACTCAGTTATTTTGTTTTTGGAAACGCTGTGCTTGCCAATTAAAACATTCAAACAAAACATCTATGGGCCTAACCAGTTTAAACCTCTGATCTTGACGTTTCTAAATCCTCTTTAACATGTTCTAGGTAAACATTGGGAAACTGCTTTAAATTTTCCTGTTCTCATCTGTCATGCCTCGTCAACCTGATGCATAGTGTGGACCAAGGATATTCACACACTGGTTCTCTGAAAGCCCAGTGTCCGGCATTCTTCTCTTCTTCTCTTACTATGTTCGTTTTCTAGGGCTATCATAACAAGGTATTACAAACTGAGTAATGACAGCAACTTATTAAACAACAGCAATTTATTGTCTCACAATTCTGGATTCGAAAAGTCCAAAATCAAAGTGTCGGCAGGTTCTGCCTGAGGGCTGTGAGGTAGGGGTCTGTCGCAGGCCTCTCTCCCTGCCTTGCCCTTGGCCATTTGTCTCTGTACCTCTTCACACGGGGTTCTCCCTGTGTGTGTGTCCCTATGTTCAAATTCCTTTTTCTCACAAGGACACCAGTCATATTGGATTAGGACCCACCCTAATGACTTCATTTTAGCTCAGTTATCTCTGTAAAGACCCTGTGTCCAAGTAAGGTCACTCTTTGAGGTCCTGAGGGTTAGGCCTTCAACATTTTGAAAAGGACACAATTCAACCTATAACACTTACTAATTAACTCAAAGCAGATATCATGAAGAAAAAGTTCTCCTCTTATTTTGGGAATGGAAATCAGAAGAGACCAGAAGATGTTCCTACATTCTCACCACAAGGAAGACAGAAGCACAGAGTCCCACAGGCTAATCAAATTCGGTAAGGAAATGCTTACTAAACGCACGGGTATGACATTGAATTTTTCTTCCCAACTTACCTCTTTAAACTGTTCTTCTCTTCCTGAGAAAATGCCGCCTTCGCCTTCTTAAGCAGAGACATTTTCCCCCACATTGTCACCACCCATTTCTACCCCCCAGCTCACTCCCACCCACTTTATTACCCCCGCTGATACCTCACACTGAAGGGGGCCATGGCCTCATAATTCGAAAGGCCTAAGTATGAGCATTTTCATTGGTCTTCAGGGCTTTTTCTTTTTTTACCTCTTTTCCCAGAGCATTAGGAACCAGTATGACCCCAAAAACATATAAACCCAAGTTCCACATGCCTCCATCACATCACTCTGGCTTCAAAGACCCCACGAGGAATAAAGAGCCACCATCGTCTCAAAATGACAGAACTGCCTTCTTTGCAGAAGAGAAACCACAAGCCCAAGAGAAAGATTCTATGCATCCACCTAAGAGCAGAGACTCCAATGAGGGCATCTCTGTCCTATGTCACAATCAGGAGGTGTCCACCAACACCATAGAACAAGGACCTGGTTCCAGCCCAGCTGGTGATAGAAGACTGTCCCATGCCGATGAGACCAGATCACAAGATGTCAATCTAAAGCCAGGGGGGAATGCCGAGAAACAAACCCCCCAAAACCCCATGGATTGTGCAGGAATCTTCGAAGGCGAGGTCACAAAGCCAACCTTCTTAGAGTTGTTTGCAAAGGCCAAAAACGCCCACTATCTCCGGCATAGGGTCCCCCCTGAGTCTGAGAGGTTGCTTAGCATTGGGGAGATATTTGGGCATGGTGAATCCCTGTCGTCCAGGGCAGGAAGGGAGTGTGAAAACAGAGTGCCTTCTGAGTTCCTTCCTCTCTCACCATTTAACACAGCCTGACAATAACATATACCACTATCACTAAGGAAATGCGCTCCTCAAATGACTATAGTGAGCAATTCAGAGGGAAACAAACAAACAAACAGAATTGTATGACAATTTTATTTTAAACTCCCAAATTGTATGTGTCTGTGTATGTTTTCCTTTTACAGAAAAAAAATCTTTCTCTGAATGAACAATGCCAATATATGAAAAATGAGGGGAGAAACAAATCTTCTGAAAATATTTTAAGTGATGCACTTGTGTTTATAATGGCATCAAAAATATGAACATACATTGATAACTGGACTTTTCTTGAAGGGAAAACAGTGAGAGTCCTGCTTTCTTGCCTCCTGTTTCCTATAGGCGAGTCTCATGGTGCCACCTGCTGGTAAAACGGCATAGTTCTTCTCTTTGTTTTAGTTTAATATACCGTGATGGTGGGACAGGAACTCAACTGTAAATATGTATCATAACATGATTTACAAAGAAAACCTGCTCTTTGCCGCATCTGTTCACTCTGTGTAGAAACGCTTTCCTCCCTTCCTTCGTTTCCAGGTAGCTCCATTTTAGTTTTATCATTCCCATTTTCAGCCTGCTCATAGCACATTTTTTGGATCCTAATAAAAGAGTAATCAACAATCTGTTTCCTTTCTTATGCTCTAGAATCAAAAGATTTCAAAAATTTTTATTTACCTCCCAACGCTCTATCAAATTCACATCAGAATCTATCAAGAACTACCTCACCATAAAATGAGAGGTAACAAACATCTTTAACAAGTTATTATTTCAAGCAGGTCTCTATGATGCAGGCTACACTGGAAGTGAACCAAGTAGACTGTTTCCCATTCAACTGGTCCAAATATCACACTAAAAATAAGTAGTATCATAAGTTATCAGAAAACAACATCTCATTGTTAATGCATTTTAAACCTATTTTCCACCTAATGAAGCATAGAATCAAATCATCAGCCCTTTTTATTATTTGATTATTATTTATCCTGACTCCATTAGGAAAACTGGCTTGTACCTGTAAGTCCAAGGTCTTAAAGAAATCAGGCATCTACTAGTGGGTAAATTCAAGTCTTCAACCCAACAGCAAATTTGAATTCTAGAAGAATAAACCTCAGGCTCTGTTTAATATCAGGCATCAACATTTGATGGAACCCAGCCTGGGATATTTTGAAGAAACAAGATTATTTCAATTAGCAATGATAAAGGACTCCCAAACTGCTAGTATTACAAATGGCCAGAAATGAAGGTTCATTCACATTTAACGTATTGTTAATTAAAAATGAATTAATTTAATGTAATAACATTTAATCTAATTCACATTTAAGATTCCTCGTGTTTAAAAATAACAATTCATAATAGCTCCCATTGTTCGGTACGTATTACCATCCAGATAATTTCCACACAATGCCAGTTGGTCCTCACAACAACTCTGCAAAACAGTTTTCTTAATCCCCATTTTAGAGATAAGGAAATTGAGGGTAGAGCAGTGGTAAGATACTAATAAATGGCAGACTGATCCCTGGTCTGTTCAATTTCCTTGGTCACGCTCTTTCCATCACACCACACTACCATCTGTTTGAAGACAAAGGCTTGAGTCAATCATGTGAGAATCAGTTTTATTAGCCTAGCCTTGGTCTCCAATGGAGAGACAATACTTTATAGTGAAAAGAGAATAAGAAATCTGCTCCTTCCAGTGTTTTCTTCCATGAAGCAAAGCAACAAGGGAAGGCAAGCCATGCATGGCAAAAGTAATTTATGATTTAGTTACGCTAGCCGTGACTGGGACCGCAGGAATGGGGACACCCAAGCTCATTGCTATATGTTCTTTCTCCTTGTCTTCTACTCAAGCCTTGCCTATCTCCATCACAATCCTCCTTCAAGGGGAAGTTTTCAGAATGATGTATCACACTTCTAAATGGTCTTTTCACTATACTAGCCACAACAGGAGGAGGGGGCCACCCCAAGGCATCAGAGAGCAGGCCTGTGTTGTGAGTGCACCTCGCTCCTTCCTTACAAGGAGTGAATGTTCTGCATGCGCCTCCTGGTTGTCTCGTGCGTATCTTCATCTATCTGATAGACCCCGATGTCTGTATTTCTAAATCCCATATGTGTTATATTCCATTTCAAATCATATTTCATTCATTGCTTTCTAAACACATAGATTTTATATTTTTATCATTTAGTCTAATACATTTTCCCTCTTCAACACAGTGGGTACAATGCTCTGATTAGTACAACTTAACACAATCAAAGAGAAAGCTGCTACATGGGGCCTTTCTTGACTAACCCATTAAATTCTAAAGAACAGTTTAAACCCTTAATCCCCACAAAGCACATTGAGCTCTAGGCTGGCTTGTACTCAACCAATCTAACGTCACTCACTTACTGCAGTGGTTCTCAACTGGGAGCAAACATGCTCCCTGCTCCAAAAGACATCTAGAAATGTGCAGAGACATTTTTGGTTGCCACAACTGAGATGAAGGGGTTGCTACTGAACTCTAGTAGGCAGAGATCATAAATCCTATAATACCCGGGACAGCCCTCCAAAACAAAGAATTAACAGGCCCAAAATGTCAATAGTGCTGAGGTTAGAAACCCAAACCCATGCCATTGCATGAAATCTTCACCAAACCCCCTGAGAGAGGAATTCAGTGAGATAATTGCCCCCATTTTACAGAAAAGGAAACTGAGGCTTATAAAAAGTAAAACAGCTCTGTCCATGCCAGAATATGAATGAGGAACAAAGGACCGGGTACTGCTTTCAGTACTGTCTTTCTCTCTCAGAGAGAAGGAAGGATGATGCAATGTCCAATGGCTTTTGGCCTCATTTTCAGTTATGAACTACTTTTCAACTCTGTAAATAAAAATCTTCAACAATTGAAATTAGTAACAAATGGTAAAAAGGAAAAAATTTCATAATTCAGTTTTTGGGAAAACAGTCATTTTTATTACACTCATTTATTTATTCGTTTATTCACAAATGTATTAGGGAGAGACGATTTCTTCTCCGTCTCCACCAAAGAGGCTTTCACTTTGTTACCTGAACCCATTCAATGGGGAGAGAATCCATTTTTCACCCGGAGATAGAAACATCTGGAAACTCTCAGAGGTGGGGACTCAGTCCTCACCCAGGGTCCCAAGGTTCTGGAGGCTACTGTAGGGCACCCTGAAGGTTCCCACAATCCTCAGTGTGGGGGGTGAGGTTGAGTAAGTTATTACCAGTAACACTGGCAGGACCAGCTCCTCCGAGGGTGAAATGGCCTTGAAGGCAGGACACAAGGACTCATGCTTGGGGGAGCGTTTTGACCCACACCAAGAGCTGCTCATCCTATTGCTGCTTGGATAATTAGCGGAGAGTCTTGATTTTAGAATTGAGGTTCCTGTTGAGTTTTTAATACGAGGGTTTCTTTACTCTTCATGACCAATAGGATGAGCAGCTTTTTCTCATATTATAAGAATTGATTCCCACGGGAGATTCTTTCGTTATTAAAAACAAACAAACAAACAACAATAGCAAACTCTGTGCCTACTTTCCCTTTACTTCATAGCAAACCTTCCAGAGATGGAAAGTAGTTCACATTCAGGAGAATGTACTCTGGTCCAGAGCAACCAGGATCCTTCCATGGAAGGTTCCACAGCTCACCTTTACTTTACCATTTAATCCTAAATATCACTAAAAAACAAAACTGTATTTAGTAACAAATAACCATATTATTTATACTAGTCTTGGAGTTTTTCCATAGGATATTGGAGTTGGTAGAGTTTTAGGGGTTAACTAGTTCAACCTCAGTCCAAAGGTATAAAGTGACTTCTTCAAAACAACCAGAAAGTGTAAACACTGGTTTTTCAGTGAATTTCTCACCAACAAATTTTGGTTTAGAGTTGCATTTGTTCACCCTATGTAAGCCAATGCTTCCCCCTAGTGGTGAAGAAGGCAAGTCACCATCCGGGTGTCCGATCTCAAGTTTGCCATCTAACTTGTGGAATAAACAGACCCAAAAGTAAGTAATCTGGAGGGCCCGGAAGTTAGTTATTAGACTAATATAATTTCCCAAAGGGAATTCCAAGAGATATTACTAAGTTCTATTGGAAAAATGAGTCTGGCTTAAAATAAGTTTGGGAAAACCTCAGTTAAACAATGAAAATGAATTTCTCTACCATGGGACTTCTCTAAGTCTTTAATATGTTACTGTCACTGTGAAAGTCAGGGAGGAAATTACATCGTGCTGAATTCCCCCAAATGGTATGACCATGAACACTTTGTCCATAAATCATCTCTGGGGGCAGTGACAATCCACAAAGCACACTTTAGAAACACTTTCCCGGAGTACAAACTAGATTAAAATCAGCTTTTTATCTTACACAGATCAAATAGTCAGCAAAAATACTGTAAATTCCAGATGGCAATAGCAGGGACATTTTTTTTCTTCATTTTCCTTACCACACAGAAAGGAACCTTACCACGTATGTGTATGCGCGTGTATTACCACATAGGATATTGGAGTTGGTAGAGTGCAACATTCACAAATGTGCACACGTACACACACAAACATGGCAACAGCCTCACTCAAAAATATTGTGAGGCTAAAATGGCAGAAATAGTATGAAGCTGGGGAAATATCTGTGGCTGTTTCAGCAGCTTTACATATGTTACATGTGTCGTCAGGAGGTAGCCTTTGCTTTATTCGACAGACAAGAAATCCGAAGTTTAGAGATTTCAACTTCAGAAGTCCAGCTGAACCCTGTGCAGGCAGCAAGGACGGAGCCGGGATCAAGCCTATTTCTGTCTAGCTCCATCTCCCCACAACATTACACAGCCTTGTCTGCTTCCACCCAAAAGTTCAACAGCAGCATCAAAAATTGCTAAAGCCAAGCACTGTTCTCGGGACTCAGGGTGTGAAGATAGAGCTCCGAGTGTCCGATCTCAAGTTTGCCATGTAGTATAATAAACAGACCCCAAACCAAATTCAATTAAAATTGACAGTGCAGTCACAATTGTTGGCTATTCGCTAACATCCATTCTACCCCAAGTGATTAAACCAAGTCGGTCATGGTAATTCTATTCTGCCTGCCAGCGACTTATTCTGCAAAGGACGTGTGACTCAACCCTTGCCAATTAGACACAAGGGGAAGTCTATCAAGGACTTCTGGGAAAGACATCCCCATTCCTCAGAAATACACACAGAGAAAATGGTTGTTTCCATCCTTCAGACACTGTCCTGTCTAGATGTGACTTCCTGGATGTCACGTCTGAATGATCTGCCACAGCAGTCCTGCTCCAGGCCAAGGAGGAAGCACAGGAAGTGTGAGCAATAGATAAAGCTGGAGAAGGGAGTAGAAGTCAGATCATGAAAGGCTTGATCCTGAGGGTGACGACGTAATCTATCCTGTAAACCGGAACACGTCTGAGAGTGAAAGGGAACGCTACTAATAAATAAGCTGGAGCAACAGGCACAACATGGGCAAACCTACTTACTTACCATGCTAAGGAGTTTGGACTTTGCATCTGGCTACTTCACAGCTCTTAAGGAAGAAAACGTTATAGCAATAAATAGGCTTCTTTCATTTGGGGTACGGGCCAAACACGGACTATCTCATTTACCTTGTTATTTTCTATTTCTCACTTAAATGGATTAGTGGATGTACATATGGATTTTAGACACAAATTTCTGGCGGCAATGGAGAGAAGGGCTTCCTGGGTATAGGATGAGAGTCAGGGGATAAAACTGTAGTCCTGGTCGATACGAAAGAGGTTGAGAGACTCAGTGAGGACAGCGTAGTACAGATCAGAGGAGGGCCAGAACAGAAAAATGTTTATTAATAGGAAAATAATTAAGAGCACCTGGTGATTGATTAGGTGTGAAGGGAGAAGGTAAGATGGAACTCAGGTTCCCGGCTTGGGCGTCTGCATGAAAGATGAGCCAGTTTCCTGGGATTGGGAACACCTGAGGAGCAATGGTCCTCACGTCACCTGGAAAGGCCTGAGCAACCAAACTCTGAGGGTTGTGGGATGCTACGCTGATTGGACCTGCTGCATGGGCTTGTGTATACGATGCCATTTTGAGGTAGAAAGTAAATTGGTAGAAAGTAGATTGGGGGTGGGGAGAACTGTATTAGTTTTCTCCATCTTTCTAGGAGAGATTAGTAATGAGAGAAAAATCTGAGGGAAGAGAATGAGTTAGTGGCCAGGAGTCCAGTGGAAACCGCCAAGAAGAAGAGATTGAGGGAAATAAGTAATGTGTCTGAGGCTTAGGACACATCAAGGAAATAAATTGGTGCCCTTGTTGTGGGAGCCACTTCATGTCTGGATTTTTAGATCACTGCCATGTTGTGGCTATAGTCAAATCATTCTCTGTCTTCCAAGAATCGGTCTTTCTCTCGCTCCCTCATTGTCTCTCCTTCTTATTTTATCAGTTTTAATCCAAAAGCACCCAGATTAAAGAGGCAGAATTGCATGTGTCAGGTTGGCCACCACTGCCCCTGGGCACGCTGCCCTGGAGTACCGGCCCAAAGGACACAGAGGTGCTATGAGGGTCTTGATTCATCAGATATATACTAAGTCATTTTCCTGTGCAAGTCATCATCCTAAGCACATTCTCTCAATCTCCCTTGAAACTGGAGAGCTCCTCAGTTCAATATGTATTGTGTGTCCATAATGTGAAAGGAACCTGGAATATAAAAGAAAGCTTCTACTCCCCAGAATCTTCTAGTTTTTTATACTAGAAGTTGTACCACGCCTTTACATAAGAAATGATTGGAAAAGGGGAAGTGGTCCCAGAGGTCCAATACCCATTGCAACTAGCTTCAAGTAGAAGCTTTAGGCACCAGAGAAGACCAAAGCTGAAACCTCCCAGTGAGATGCTCAGCCTGGGTCCCATCACTCTAGTAAGTTCTGCCCCTGTAATGAAAATCTCAGTCTACACAAAACCTATATTTGTGGCTTTTAGCTATTTTATTCCACATAAAGGCACTGCTTGGTCTTTAGCGATTTGTTAACCACCATAAATTGCTTCAGTGTTTTATAGATTTCAATGATTTATTTTAATTATTGATAATTTATTTTAAGAACATTATCTGTAATCTTCATTTCAATTTATTTTAAATAATTATTATAAGTATAATCATAATATACATTATATAATTATATGTTAATACATTACATTATATATTATCACTTTAATATCAATTTATTTTCATCTTAATTTCATCTGTTTAAGTCAGGAATAGAAAATACCAATGTAAATGAGATAGTCCATGTTTAGCCTGTGCCCCAAATAAAACAAGTCTATTGCTTTCTTTCTCTAGTCAGTAATACAGAAGTCTGTTAGCCCTTAAAGCAGCCTTCTTATTATGTCCCTTATTTAGTTAAATAAGAAGCTCATAACATCCCCTGGGGAAGGTCAGGTAAATAGCCTTAGGCTTGATATCACAGATCTTAGCAACTCATTATTTATTTATTTTTAATTTATTTTAGTAAATACTAATATAGCTATAGCTCCTATATAGCAGATACTGCTGTAAACATTTTATAAATATCAACCAAGGACTCTCCGTCACCTCCCAACCAAAAGAGGAATGAGTCTTATTGCAAAGAGAGCTCAGAAGAGCTGTCTCTATCTTATTTTTAGTACCACTCAGTTCCCAGTTGAGAAAATCTGTGAACTAAAAGTCTCCAACATATAAATCGATATTAGACAAAAAGTACGTAGGTGGGAAGTTAGAACCTAGTAGGCCCTTCATCATAATTACACCATGAGTCAGATTCAAGGAAAAAGGCAAGTGGCCCTGAGATTCTCTATGAGAAGTATGTGAACTATTTAAATCTACTATTCTGCTTCTCTGAAACCTGACAACCACCAATAACATAAGCCCTCTAAAGGAAATTTCTTGTTTAGCTCTTTTCCAGGTCGTTTCTCATTAAGAAAGCCAAGAGACCCTTCAGAAAAACATATTCTATCATTACCTTCTTTCCTCTTTATAGAAAACAGAGTCTCAAACCTCCCTTGACAATGTTGGCTTCAGTAAAATCCCAGATCCTTCAAGAACTGGTAACATACTCTGAGCTTGCCCAGCTCCAGCTCGGTTTTTACAGGATAAGCAAGAGTGGCTGGATTCAAAGGATCTGAACAGAGGAAGAAAGGCCCTTAAAGCTACAGAGAGTCTATTAAACACACATTTACAACTACTCCTTAAAGACTGTGGAACAGCAGTGCTAGATGATTACAGAAAATGGAGACAGATCTGAAAGAAAGATGAGCACAAAAAAATTGAAGCATTAATAGCAAACGTTAAGGTGACAGTAACTGGAAGTAGGGAAGTTATTATAGCACATACCTTGAAAAAGCAGGCTTAGGAAAGTGCTAGAAGGATGAAACATACTCAAGAGGAGGCATAGAAGCCGCAGACTGGTCCAGGACTGGACACTATTAGCATAAGTTATTCAAAATTTCAAACATGCAGACAATGAGAAAGGGTCAAGTTTGGGGAGTGCATGGCACCA
>RJWJ010048240.1:0-10675 GCA_004363605.1 Indri indri | reverse complement strand
CAAATTAATTAAATAATTTTTTTATCTAACTATATAACTATAATTTAAACTTTATTTATTAAAAATAAACTATTATTTTATAAACCACCACATGTACCAGGGGCCCCGCCCACTATTCCAGCCTCACCATCCCTTCCCCGAACTCGCCCCGCTCTTGCCCCTCCCTGGGCCTTTGCACATGCCGCTCCCTCTGCATGGAATGCCTTCTCTTGCTTTCGCTGCCCGGCAACCCCCACGTTTGGCTTTGGTCACTTCTTCCATGAAGCCTACCGTCCAGCCCCTCCGGCCAGTGACCCCTGCGGCGTGTCCCTCGCCCCAGCCGCTCTGCTGTGCTGCGGCCTTCCACGTCAGGGGCAGCAGCCGGGGCTGGCGGCTCGGGTGGGTTTTGCAGACAGGCCCAGGCTTTGGGGTCAGGCAGCCCGGATTCCAATCCAGGGCTGCTCCACGCTGGCCGCGCGGCCTCGGGCAATGGCTCCCCCTCTCTAAGCCCGTTTTCTCATCTCCGAGCTGGGGCCCATGGTCGCTGAGCGGGACCGTCATGCTGGTTTAAGGACAGCAGCGACAGCAGCTGCGAGCCCAGAGAGGGGTCACGGGAGGGCAGAGCTGCAGGGCGCGCGCCCCCTTCGCCTCCTTACTGGGCGGGGGCGGGGGCTGCCCATGGATGGATGAATGACGGCAGCTGTTTCCCGAATTTGTTTGCGCTGTGATTCTGAGAGACCTCTCTGTGTGCTGCGGCTGCAGAGGGAGTCCGGCCCCGCCCCAGGGACACAGTGGCCTCGCCCCCTGGACGCCCCGCCCCCGCGACGCATTCTCCCCGTCCACCGGCCTCAGTGTAGCCCCGCCCCCTAGCCGCCCCGCCCCCGGGCCTACCCGTCACAAACCTCAGTGTGGCCCCGCCCCCAGGCCGCAGTCTCGCCCCGCCCCCCGCACGCCGTCTCCTGGCAACCGTCAAGGTGCGCTGGGCCGCCGGCTCCTGGGGCAGTTCTCGCGTTGGTTGACCCGCCGCGTCCTGGAGTCTCCTCGCTGAGGTGGCCGCGGGCCGGGTGGGGGACCCGACGCCGCGGTCTGAGTCCCGCCGCCGTCTGCGCGTCCGGTCTCAGGTATCGCCCTGAGGGGAACCCGGCCCTGCGCCCCACCTCGGTCGCCTCACCTCGGACACCGACACCGCCCCTCTCCTCAGCGTGAACCGCGCTCCGCCCCCGGGACCCAGAGCCTCGGCCGAGACCTGGGAGGGGGAGGGGATGGGGACGGGAGGGAGTGGGGGAGGGGAGGCAGTGGGGGAGGGGTGTCCCGCCCTCCTGGCCCTCCCCGGGCTCCTGCGCGCGCCGTCCCCGGGCCCGGTGGGCCTTGCCCCGAGCAGCCAACGCCGCTCGCCCGCCTGGCAGTCCCGGGAGCCGCGCTCGCCTGGGGCAGGTGTTCCAGCAGCGCCGAGGGGCCGGCTGCGGAGCAGCGGAAGGAGCGGCGGCCGGAGGCGGTGGGGTTGCTTATTACCCTGATCACCGCGGCCGCCCTTCTCGGTGGTTCCTTCGTTCTCTAAACCTGTCGAGTAGCTCCTGGGGGTGCCCGGCGGTGACGGGGACCTGGGCCGTGCAGCCAGGAGCAAGGGAGGAGCAGGGGGGTCTTCCTGGAGGAGGCGGGGCTCGCCTGCTGGCAGCAGCGGGTGGCGACAGCCTTTATTTCCTCCCAGGCGGGAGTGGCTGCCGGTGCTTTGCGCTGCACCATGTCGTCGCACGCCTGGCAGTGGCAGGACGAGGACCGCGCGAGCGTCGGGCCCGTCTCCTCCATCACCAGCGGTTACCCGTCCCCGCGTGAGTGCGACGTGGAGGAATACCTCGAGGCCAGGGCCAGGGCCCGGGAGTCCGACTCTGACTTCCCGTGCAGCAGCGCGGAGTCCTCAGAAGAGGCTGCCAGCACCTTCCGCTGCGACATGGCCCAGGCTGTGCCCTGCAGATTCATCATCTCGCTGGCCTTCCCCCTGAGCACGGGTAGGTGCTGGAACACACTTCTGACGTCCTCTGTGAACAGTAGGTGCGCTAATGAGTTCCTCCCCGGAGTTTGGGGCACAGATGTCCCCATCCTCCCTCCGTCATCAGCGCCCCCCTCCCAGGTGCGGTGGCGGATGCCAGTCTGGACCAGAAGTCGAAAAGAAGCAATTTTGGGGGGCCCAACTGTGGTTGCATGGGCTTTCACTTACTTGATGCTCTCGACAGCCGTAAGAAGCAGGTGACGTTCTGTGTGCTTTTTACAGATGACGAAACCACAGACAGGTCCAGTAAGGCATCGATCGGTTCCCATAAGCTGGTTGTGCGTCACCTACTACCTTGTTCAAAATACGTTTTCTCCGATCTATTGAATCAAACTCTGAACGTAAACATGTTAATCATCTAAGCTCTTGCCAGAAAAACGCTGTAGGACGAGCCCCCCCCCCCCCCAAGATCAGCGGCTGCAAACAGGAATCCGAGGTCCTGGATGTGCAGGTCGCTGATCTAGGCTGGGTTCTGCTTCCTGCCGTTTGTCCTCCTCCCGGACAAGGACACCTTCTTCCATGCAGAGGCAAATGCACTCAGCAGATAGAACACCTGCTACTGGTTTATTGGCCAAAGCAAGTCAAGGGGTTCAACCCCAACATGAGGGGAGAGAAAAGTACTTCACCTCCTGATATGCTTTGATTTTTTTTTTTATTTATTTTTTTTTTTTGAGACAGAGTCTCACTCTGTCACCTGAGCTAGAGTGCCATGGCTTCCGCCTAGCTCACAGGTACCTCCAGCTCCTGGGCTCAAGCGATCCTCCTGCCTCAGCCTCCCGAGTAGCTGGGACTACAGGAGTAGCTGGGACTATAGGAGTAGCTGGGACGACTGGAGTAGTTGGAACTACAGGCATGAGCCACCGTGCCTGGCTAATTTTTTCTATATACTTTTATGTTTCCAGCTAATTTCTTTCTATTTTTAGGAGAGATGGGGTCTCGCTCTTGCTCAGGCCGGTCTCAAACTCCTGACCTTCAGTGATCCTCCCGCCTGAGCCTCCCAGTGTTGGGATTACAGGTGCGAGCCACTGCACCCAGCCCAGATGTGTTTTTCTTATTTTGGTGTTCCTCCCCAGGTATTTACAAACTAGATCTCTGTGTGACAAAACTCCACGAGACCCTGCACACCTGAGAATATTTTTTTATCAAGCCAGTACCTCTGAATACCTTTGGCTGGGTATAAAATTCTAGTTTTGTTTGTTTTTTTCCTTCAATACCTGAGTATTTATGGTTGATTATATGTTTATTTATATAGATTATATATTCAAGAGAAATGAGATCCTACACGTTGTATTCTACAACTTGCTTTTTATAAATTTGATATGGTTTAGATATCTGAGAGGTTGTGAGCAAATGCTTGTTTCTTGTTGTTTTGTTTTAAACACCTACATAGTATTCCACTGTACGTCTCTAATTTATCCTACCCCTTATTGGTGGATATTTGAATTGTTTCCAGTTTTTTTATGTTATAATTCTGCAATAGACATGCTTGTACATACATTTTTGTGCACATATGTGGGTGCTTCTGTAGCCAGAATTCCGAGAAGTGGATTGGCTGGGTTCAAGGTATGCATTTATAGTTTTTCGATCCATTCTGTCAAATTGCTCTTAAGGGTTAAACAGTTTGCCCTCCTATCAGCAGAAAATGAGAGGCTCTGTCTGTGTACTTGCTGGCCCACCTGGGATTGAATCAGAGCACAGATTGTGAAGAGCTGCGAGCTTTCTGGGTGGTTAGAGCTTCACAAAAAGTTCTCGTGCCTACCAAGGACCGGCAGGAAAAGCTTTGCTCGAAACTCTGCACAAATGCTAACTATTCCTGTAGCACAAAACTGAGGCGACAGCAGCCTCCTGGGGGTTAAAATCTTGCACTTTCAAATCTATAGCTTTAAAGATACTCATATTTTCATAGAACGAAATTTGAATTATATGCTGATGGACCCACGAGAATATTCTTATGCTGTAAAAAGCCACAACATAGAAGGGTTCAGTTGAAGTTCCAGGGCAGGCCATGGAGGCTCCTTGGGCTCTGGCCTCTGGCTGAAGGCTGGCCTTCCCTTTGGTGTCCTATTCCCCAGACAGCCTACAATGGAGAGCTTCAGTCATAAGGTTTTTGCTAGGCTGTTCCCTCTCTCTGCCTGGAATGTCTGCCAGCTTTGCTCCTACAAGACCCTGCAAAGATTCCCCCGGAAGGCTACGCCTCACCATCCCCGACCTGGTTCGTGATGCCATTATTATTGCAAAAATCACATTGTATTGTGATTTTTTTTTCTACCCTGCCTCTTAAGGCTGGGAGGGTGAAACATTTCAGGGAACACTCACTCTCAGAGGTGTTCACTTAAATTGTGCTTGCTGGCCAGGTGCGGTCACTCATGCCTGTAATCCTAGCTCTCTGGGAGGCCGAGGCAGGAGGATTGCTGGAGGTGAGGAGTTCGAGACCAGCCTGAGCAAGAGTGAGACCCCGTCTCTACTAAAAAAAATAGAAAGAAATTAGCTGGACAACTAAAAATATATATAGAAAAAATTAGCCATGCATGGTGGCTCATGCCTGTCGTCCCAGCTACTCCTGTAGTCCCAGCTACTCCTGTATTCCCAGCTACCTGGAGGCTGAGGCAGGAGGATCGCTTGAGCCCAGGAGTTGGAGGTTGCTGTGAGCTAGGCTGACTCCACGGCACTCTAGCCCGGGCAACAGAGCGAGACTCTGTCTCAAAAGAAAAAAAATTATGGTTGCTGGTGCCTAGTCTGGGTCCTGTCGCTCTGCTGGCTAGGAGGACTGGACCTGTGTCTTCTCCCCCGCAGCCAGGCCAGCAGTGTGGGGTGTGCAGCCCCCCACATCATCGAACTCTTTCCTGGCTCCTGGGGACCGTAGAGATGGGTCTGCTTTTCCTCATGAGGTTAAAACGAGACTCGTTAAATCTCTGTCTTCCAGGTCATAAAGGGAAATATGCAAGTTTGATTGAAAAATACAAGACACACCCGAAGTTGGACAACACCGTTGCAAAGATGCGTCGTTTCTACCACATCGAGTATTTCCTCTTGCCCGATGACGAGGAAGCTGTAGAGGTTGACCTGGTGGTATTTCGAACAGTGGCCAAGGTGTTCCTGGAGTCGGGAGTGAAGGTGTGTGTGTATGTGTGCATGTATGTGGGTGTGTGTGTGGCTTTCCACGTAGTCTCGCACTCACTGCAGAGAGCGTGCTCGGCAGACCTACACCGACGGCTTCGCCTGCGACCTGCCAGAAATGCAGGATGTCGGGCCTCATCCTCTGAGTGCGACTCTGCACTGAGAATAATCATACCCATTACGTGATTGAATACCAATTTCCGGGATGTTTCCAAGTTTTTTTTTTGTTTTGTTTTGTTTTTTTGAGACAGAGTCTTACTCTCTATCCCGGGCTAGAGTGCCATGGCGTCAGCCTAACTCACAGCAACCTCCAACTCCTGGGCTCAAGCGAACCTCCTGCCTCAGCCTCCCGAGTAGCTGGGACTATAGGAGTAGCTGGGACTATAAGAGTAGCTGGGATGACAGGAGTAGCTGGGATGACAGGAATAGCTGGGATGACAGGAGTAGCTGGGACTAAGGAGTAGCTGGGACTAAGGAATAGCTGGGATGACAGGAGTAGCTGGGACTATAGGAGTAGCTGGGACTATAAGAGTAGCTGGGACTACAGGAGTAGCTGGGACTATAGGAGTTGCTAGGACTATAGGAGTACCTGGGGCTACAAGTACGCGCCACCCTGCCCGGCTAATTTTTTCTGTATATTTTTAGTTGTCCGGCTAATTTCTTTCTGTTCTTAGTAGAGACGGGGTCTCGCTCTTGCTCAGGCTCCTCTCGAAATCCAGAACTCGAGCGATCCTCCCGCCTCGGCCTCCCAGAGTGCTGGGATGACAAGTGTGAGCTACCACGCCTGGCCCGTTTCCAATGTTTTTGCAGCTCTTGAGATTTCTTTCTTTCTGTGTGTGTGTGTGTGTGTGTGTATGTGTGTGTGTACACACGCTGCCTGCACACACATGCTCTCTCCTGCCACTGGCTCAGCTCTGTGTCACTGCTTGGGAGAAATCAGAGAGGTCCCTTTTTGCAGGTAGTTGCTTTGATTTTATTTTTTCCAAGAACCCAGGGGTGTGCCGGGGCCTACACGCGGTGTCCTGTTTCCCACTGTGAGTTTGGAGCTGGAGAGAGCCAGGAACAGGAGCCGGAGCCGGGGCTGCACCGCCGATGGGGACCCGGCTGGCGGGTGGGGTTTTCCTGTGCACGCTGCCACCTCCCCGCATCCTTCCACAGTTAGAGTCACCGAATGTTGTCTTACGCAGACCGTGAAGCCATGGCGTGAAGACGACAAGCTCTGGGTGTCGTGGGTGCAGACATTTAACATCAACATGACCAGGAATTATTAAAGAAAATAAATTTTCACAAAATCACCTTGAGGATCTGGGACGCGAAGGACAAGGTCTCGAAGAAAGCCAGGTATTATCGATTAAAGACGACCGGCCACTTGGACAACGTAGGGTCTTTCGGTAAGTTCGGGATTCTGATTCTGTTCGAGATGTTTCTGGAGGCTTCTGGCTTCTCACTAGTAACAGAGTCAAAGCCAGCGTCCTCGCCTTGCCTTCCTCTGATCTTCACGTGCGCACGGTGGTTTCTGTAGCGGGGGTGTGTCACCTGTCCAGGACGTGCTTGGGTGTCAGGAAGTGCCCTCCTGGGGATTCATGGCCGTGGTGACAGTGTCTCTGCGCCTCCGCCACCTAATGGGCCCTTTTGTCCCAGGCCAGCTCTGATGCCTGTCTCTGGACTAGTGTGGCGTGTTCACTGAAAAAGAATTAGACAACGTCCCCCTGGGGACAAAAGAAAGTGGTTTCTTGGAATGGGAACTGCTCCTGGTGAAGAGGCTGCTAATATTGATGAAATGACAACAAGGCATCTAGAATGTTCCATGGCGGGGCATGGTGGCTCACGCCTGTAATCCTAGCACTCTGGGAGGCCAAGGCAGGAGGATCGCTCGAGGTCAGGATTTCGACAGCAGCATGAGCAAGAGCGAGACCCCATCTCTACTAAGAACAGAAAGAAATTAGCCGGACAACTAAAAATATACAGAAAAAATTAGCCAGGCATGGTGGCGCATGCCTGTAGTCCCAGCTACTCGAGAGGCTGAGGCAGGAGGATCGCTCGACCCAGGAGTTGGAGGTTGCTGTGAGCGAGGGTGATGCCACGGCACTCTAGACTGGGAAAGAGAGTGAGACGTTGTCTCAAAGAAAAAAAAAAATAGAATATTCCATGAACTTCCTTGATACGGCAATGGCAGGGTTTGAGATGATTGACTGCCATTTTCAAAAAAGTTCTGTGGGGAAAATGCCATTAACATCCAGCAGCATTGCTCTCTGCAGAGAAATCTTCCGTGCAAGGAGGTCTATCAACCTGGCAAACTTCACTATTGTCTTATTTTAAAAAATTGCCACAGCCACCCCTACCTTAAGCGGCCGCCACCCTGATGAGTCATCAGCTGTTACCAAGGAGTCAGGACCCTCCAGTAGCAAAAAGATTGTGACTCCCTGAGGGCTCAGATGAGAGCATCTTTTAGCAAAGAATTATTTTTATTTATTTATTTGTTTTTTGAGACAGAGTCTCACTGTGTTCCCTGGACTAGAGTGCCATGGCGTCAGCCTCACTCACGGCAACCTCCAACTCCTGGCCTCCAGCGATCCTCCCACCTCAGCCTCCCGAGTAGCTGGGACTACAGGCATGCGCCACCATGGCCGGCTAATTTTTTCTATGTATTTTTAGTTGCCCAGCTAATTTTTTTCTATTTTTAGTAGAGGCAGGGTCTCGCTGTTGCTCAGGCTGGTCTTGAACTCCTGACCTCGAGCGATCCTCCCACCTTGGCCTCCCAAATAGCTGGGATTACAGGCATGAGCCACTGCACCCAGCCAAAAGAGTTATTTTTAATTGCTATCTACATTTTTTAAGCACACTATTGCACGCTTGATTGACTGCATTATAGTGTAAACGTAACTTTTACATGCCCTGGGAAAACCGAAAAATGTGCGTGATTCATTTTCTAGTAATATTTGCTTTATTGCGGTGGCCTGAAAGCGAATCCGCGATATGTCTGAGGTTTGCCTGTGACAGACAGTCAATACATAAATGTCCGATGGTTGGACTCAGCAATCCTTTCTTCTTCTGCGTTCTAGAGGAAGTAAGACATTTGGTCGTCCATCAGAGAGGATTTTCTGAACACGGCACTGAGAAAGCCAACGTTGTCACAGAGGAGCGGAAACAGGAGCACCCACCGAGAAAACAGGAAAAAGCAGAAAAACACCGCAAACCTTTGCAAGGTCAGTACAGATGAGCTGAGTGCAGGGCTGTGGCAGGGAGATCGGTCGGTCTGTGACACGGGGAACAGTGCGTGGGCTCTGGTGTCCCTCCTGTGTGTCTGTAGCAGCTGCTGGAAGGGTTTGCCCTGCTAAGGCGACACTGCTCCTGCTCTGCTTTTTGTCGTCATTTCTTCTTTTAATTTAAATTTTGTTGGCCTTGCACAGTGGCTCACGCCTGTCATCCCAGCGCCGAGGCTGGAGGATTCCAGTTCATGAGTTCGAGACCAGCCTAAGCAAGAGCGAGACCCCGTCTCTACTAAAAATAGAAAGAAATTGGCCAAACAACTGAAAATAGGAAAAATTAGCCAGGCGTGGTGGCACATGCCTGTAGTCCAAGCTACTTGGGAGGCTGAGGCAGGAGGATCGCTTGAGTCCAGGAGTTGGAGGTTGCCGTGAGCGAGGCTGACGCCATGGCACTCTAGCGAGGGCAACAGAGCCAGACTCTGTCTCAAAAAAGTAATAGTAAAAAAAATAATAAATAAAAAGAAAGATTTGTTAAGACTCGTTTTGTGGCCTAACGTGGTCTATCTTGAAGAATGTTCTGTGTGCTGATGAAAAGAATGTATATTCTGCAGTTGTTGGGCGGATTGTTCTGTAAATGTCTCTTAAGTCCGTTTGGTCTAAAGTCCAATTTGAGTTCAATAATTCTTTGTTGATGTTCCGTCTTGACGATCAGTCTAGGGCCGTGAGTGGGTGTTGATGTCCCCCACTATTATTATGTTGCTGTCTATCTCTTTCTTTAGATCAAGTAGTATTTGTTTTGTGAATCTGGGTGCTTTGATGTTAGGTGCATACATATGTAAGTTTGTTATATCCTCTTGTTGAATTTATCCCTTTATCATTATGTAATGACCTTTTTTGCCTTTGTTTTTGATTTAAAGTCTGTTTTATATCATATAAGTACAGCTACTCCTGCTTGCTTTTAGTTTTTGTTTGCATGGAATAACTTTTTTCACTCCTTGACTTCCAGTCTGTTTGTGTTTTTCTGGGTAAGGTGAGTTTGTCGAAAGCACCATATAGTTCGATCATGTTTGTTAAATCCATTTCATCAATCTGTATCTTTTAAGTGGAGCATTTAATCCATTTATGTTCGAGGTTCATATCGATATATAAGGCTTTGTTCTTGTCATGTTTTAGTTGATTTTCAGTTGTTTATAGCTATTTTCTTTCTTTTTCTTTTTTTCTCTTTGCGGCTTGCTGAACTTCTCATGTTGCTACTTAATTCTTTTTTCTTCCTCCTCTGCATGATTGTTTTATAAGACCTGTGAGTTTCCTATTTTTTATTTCACATTTCTCATTTCTTTCTTCCCCATTTTTTTTTTTTTAAGAAATAAAAGGTTATAGAGTAAGCCCCTCGGCATCCTTCTGTTTGAGGAGCGCAGCCTTCCCCGACATGGAACTGTTGTGTGTCTCCCTCACTCCTTTCTCTCTCATTCGTGTATACAGTGTTGTGTTGATTTTTGTTTTCTGTGAGTTACAGAAATAATTTCATACTCTACATACCTTGCTGCAGCTTTCTTTCTTTTTTTTTTTTTTTTTTTTTTTTGAGACAGAGTCTTGCTTTTGTTGCCCCGGGCTAGAGTGCATGCCATGGCATCAGCCTCGCTCACAGCAACCTCCAACTCCTGGGCTCCTGAGATGCTCCTGCCTCAGCCTCCGGAGTAGCTGGGACTACAGGCACGTGCCACCATGCCCTGCTTATTTTTTCTATATATATTTTTAGTTGTCCAGCTAATTTCTTTGTATTTTTTGGTAGAGACGAGGTCTCGCTCTTGCTCAGGCTGGTCTCGAACTCCTGACCTCAACCAATCCTCCCACCTCGGCCTCCCTGAGTGCTGGGACTACAGGCATGAGCCACCAAGCGTGGCCTCTGCCACTTGCTTTTACTCTCACTTTTATTTCTGAGCTTTATTCGCATCAATATGTGAGTCCAGCCTCTTTGCTCTAACTTCTGTAGGGCACCCCGTGAGGTGGATGTGTCTCCTTCCGTCGTGTCCCCGTCTAGAGGCATGTGGGTTGTGTCTGATCGCTCACTCCCCAGCGGAGCACGTGAGAGAGCCCAGGCCACTGGCCTGCTGGGATCTCTGGGGCATAGGATGCACCTTGACCCTGTCGCTAGATGCTTCCAGTTTACTCTCCGGGTTGTACCCCTGCCCTCCAGCTGGCAGTCCCGGGGACTGCTGTTCTCCACGCCACAGCCAAGCCCCGCACGGACAGGCCTGAATTCCCGACTTCTAGTGAGCCAACCGGCACTGCACACCCTGTGTGATTTGCCTGTTGATATTGC
>RJWJ010048239.1:0-10668 GCA_004363605.1 Indri indri | reverse complement strand
AGGTGGACAACTAAAAATATACGGAAAAAATTAGCCAGGCCTGGTGGTGCATGCCTAGTTCCAGCTACTTGGGAGGCTGAGGCAGGAGGATTGCTTGAGCCCAGGAGTTTGAGGTGGCTGTGAGCTAGGCTGACGCCACGGCACTCTAGCCCGGGCAACAGAGACTCTGTCTCAAAAAAAAAAAAAAAAAAAAAAAAGTCCGGGCGCGGTGGCTCACGCCTGTAATCCTAGCACTCTGGGAGGCCGAGGTGGGTGGATTGCTCAAGGTCACGAGTTTGAGACCAGCCTGAGCAAGAGCAAGACCCCGTCTCTACTAAAAAATAGAAAGAAATGATCTGGACAACTAAAAATATATATATGTAGAAAAAATTAGCCAGGCATGGTGGCGCATGCCTGTAGTCCCAGCTACTCGGGAGGCTGAGGCAGAAGGATTGCTTGAGCCCAGGAGTTTGAGGTTGCTGTGAGCTAGGCTGACACCACGGCACTCACTCTAGCCTGGACAACAAAGCAAGACTCTGTCTCAAAAAAAAAAAAAGAAAGAAAGAAAGAAAGAAAGAACTCAAGCCAAAAGGAATGCTTGATGCTGTTGCCCTGTTGACAAACTGTGTTCCTCTCCCATATCTTTCTGGTGCCATGTATGGCCTAGTGAACCTGATAGTCTTGTGAACCTGAATGTTTAGTTAAACCTAAAAAGACTCCCTGGTGAGCTCTGCAATGATACCTGCCTTGCCTAATTCAACCAGGGTTAGAAGATTGAATAAGAAAATGAATGTGAAAACACTATAAATAAATGGCAAAGCACTACCTAAATATATTTGCTTTTATCATTAAAAATATAAAGCCTCATGGGGCAAATAAGTTGATTTTCATCACTAAAACTAATGGTGAAGGTCACCATAGCCTAGCTGGAAACATTCTTCAGCTTCAATACAGCTCTTTAGAGCCAGATGATGAAAGATTGGGAACTGACATACCAGCACAGAAGTGAGCTCTAACCCTGAATGTAAAGTCCTGCCCATTGCAGGGGCTCAGCTAACTGTAATTATATTACATGGCGGTAAGCACCTGCAACTGAGACTGAAGTTGGCCACCACATGGCTGTGGGAAGGAAGCTGTGTGGGGGAGAAAAACGAAGGGGCTAGTACTCTTACCTGGCTCTTTTGGCACAGACAAGGAGACTGTGAAAGCCCCGTCTATCCAGGACTTGCCAGAGGTTCTACAGCCAGCCCTGGAGGCTGCTCTTTGTGACAAGAATCCCAATGTACAGATGGCAGCAGCAATATGCCAATATGCCATTCAGTCACATAATCCCCTTGCCCAGGACATCATGCAGACTGCCCTTCTGAAAGGTGAGTAACTCCCCGCTACTTCTGACCAGGAAATACAGGATAAAGGGACATCTTATTGGCTTTCTCAGTCCTTTCCTCTCCACTACCATGCTCTGTGATGTCGGCTATATTGGGTTTGGGTTTCTATTAGCACATTCAAAAATTAGTTCTTCCTAGGCACTTTAACAAAATAGGTACACTGCCACCAAGTGGTACCTGGACTAAGCTTTTCATAGATGCATTTGATTAGAAACCATGCCTTCTTCCACACTCAAAAAGATGATGTAACAATATTAAATACTTTCTGAAAATTAAAAAATCACCACCTGAACACATCATGCTTTTGTTTTTTGCATATTAACTTCCAAGCATTGTCCACATGCATTGTTGGAGTTACATAATCAAAAAGGCTATCAGGTGAAAGGCCCAAGGTGCCTAACTGCTGTCTCCAAGATGGGTTGTTACTTGCCTTGATGAGGAGAACAGCCGGCTAACTGGTTTGGCCTTCTGCATATAGACACTCAACATCTTAATTCTGCTGTGTTAAGAAAACCTCCCACCCCAGCCTTCCCAATCTCCAGGGGAGAAAACAACTGCATCCCTCAGCTAGGCCAGAAGTGTCTTATGGCTGTTGCCTAACAAGAGCCTTTAGGATTTAACTTTTCAGGTTGAGGTTTATATTTATAACCTTGATATGATCCATTTAAGTAGGGTTTAAATAAGGGATTGGATTTCTAGACTGAGTGGGGCACAGGGAAGTGAGATATCAGGCAGGTAGCAGCCTTGGGTACCAATCCAAGGGCTGTTCTCTCTTGGAGAAAACAGATCACCCTTCTGAACTTCTTTTTTCACCCCACTGTGGCAGGTAACAGTGTGGATAGCTGGGCTGCAGCTCAGTGCCTGGCTCTGGAAGGTGCTGCCACTTACCCTGTGATTAAGAGGATCCTCCATCAGCTGTTTCACAAGAAGAATGAGGACACTGAGGACCGGGCTTGTATGCTCCTGAGCCATCTCAGTGGGAAGACAGTATGTGCACATTACAACCAAGTTTTGGGAAACAATTGGGTCTTTGAGGTCTGTGCATGCAAGGAATACAAAATGCAGATAGTTGGGTAGGATGATCTCAGCATAGGTAAAAGTGAACTAAGTGTGGGTGAACCCAGGTATACAGGTATATATAGGAAGGGACTCCAAAGCCATGGGTATTAGGGGAAAAAGAAAAAAATAATAATAAAACAAACAAAAAAGGAAGTGACAACAGCTAGCTGAGAGAAAAGTGAGGAAAGTAGGTTGCAAAGGGTCTCTACATATGCAAGAAGATTTGTGATATGTAGAATTTGCTTCTGTTAGAAGTTTACCATTAAAAACTGCACAGACTTACCATTGTATTTAGTTACTTTCAATAGAAATGTGAAACTCACAAAGATTGAGGCACATACAAATCATTTTAGGGGTAAAAACAGTTAAAGTCAGGAAGGGTAGGTCCCAGGAGTTTTCTGTTCAGATTATTAAATCTATATTTTGCTCCCTGATTTATGATCCCAGAGTCAGTTGGCTTAAATGGAAGAGTGCCCTATCTCTAGTAAACCCACTCTTTCCTTTGCTAGGGATGAGCATCTCGTGTGCTGTGACATTAATTGTGCAGGATGCCATGTTAGAATGAACTTTAAGGTTTCCAGTATCTCTAAAAGTGATCGTGAATATTCACGCAAGTCTTCTCTCCTCAGACCCTGATACACACCATGCTTGCTGTGGAGCTGAACAGTCATCAGTGGGAGGACCGGATAGTGGCCTGCCGGGCTTTGTGCTGGATCAGTGGAGATATCTGCTTGGTAAACCTTCTCTTTCTTTGCTTCCAGGAGACAAAAAGCCTAAGCAAGGCTGGGCTTGGGAGCCCTTCCACTTTTTGCTGCTATCTAGTATCCCATTCTTACCAAATATATCTCTGTCCCCATATTGTTACTTCTTAGTTCTAGCCCAGAATTATCTTCAAATGCCAATATGTCTTTCTGTGACTTAAACCAGTGCTTCTCAGTGTGGTGGCAGTCCACAAACTGTTACTGATCCGCAATGAAACAGCATAAAAACTGAGAGGAGTTTAAAGAACTTTTTAGTAATTTGACCCTGCCTCAGTATCAATGGATTTTACAAAAGTATCTGCCAATGACATATTTTCCCCTTCAAAATTGGTCCTTCATTACAGATAGTTTGAGAAGCACTGACTTAAACTACCCAACAACTCAACTAAACAAGGGTCTGTGCTGGCTCTCTTTTAAGTGTTCAGCACACACATATAAAACAAAGTTCCCTTCAACAACTCAGGAGGCTAAGGCAGGAGGATTACTTGAGGCCAGGAGTTTCAGCCCAGCCTGGAAAACATAGGGAGACCCTGTCTCTAAAAAAAGAAGAAAAATTAGCTTGGTGTGGTGGCCCATGCCTGTAGTCTCAGCTACTTGGGAGGCTGAGGCAGGAGGATTGCTTGAGCCAGAAGTTAAAGGTTACAGTGAGCTATGATTGCATGCCACTGTACTCCAGCCTGGGTGACAGAGTGAGAACCCATCTCTTTTTTTTTTTTTTTTTTTGAGACAGAGTCTCACTCTGTTGCCTGGGCTAGAGTGCCGTGGTGTCAGCCTCACTCACAGCAACCTCAAACTCCTGGGCTCAAGCGATCCTACTGCCTCAGCCTCCCAAGTAGCTGGGACTACAGGCATGCGCCACCAGGCCCGGCTAATTTTTTATATATATTTTTTTAGTTGTCCAGCTGATTTCTATCTATTATTTTTTTAGTAGAGACGGGGTCTCGCTCTTGCTCAGGCTGGTCTCGAACTCCTGAGCTCAAACGATCCACCTGCCTCGGCCTCCCAGAGTGCTAGGATTACAGGTGTGAGGCACCGCACCCTGCCAAGACCCCATCTCTTTAAAAAAAACAAAAAAACAAAAATCCCACAGTCCTTGCTTTCAAAAAACTGACATCACAGTTGGAGCAACAAGACTAACATACACAAATGATTTAAGAACAAGCAATAAATGTACGGCACTCTCTTAAAACTTTTCAGAGAGAGAGATTAGTGTAGGTTGAACTTACTGGTTAAAGTTTTATGAAGGAAGAAAGATCGCTTGAGCCCAGGAGTTTGAGGTTGCTGTGAGCTAGGCTGATGCCACAGCACTCTAGCCCAGGCAACAGAGTGAGATTCTGTCTCAAAAAAAAAAAAAAAAAAAGTTGTATGAAGGAGTGTGGAATTTGCCTAGAACTAGAACTAAAGACGGAATTTCAGGCTAGGGAAACCCTGACCACCATTTAGGTTTTTACCTGACCTCCATTTTGCCATTATTTCCCAGTCATCTTCAGCTGTCCAATGGGACCTTTCCCTTCTATGTGCTACTGTATCTTTTCCTTAGAACATTGGGTATCTCTAGAATGGCCCAGAACACTGCCATTCCCATGAGACGTGAACACCCTCCACTCCTTAACCCTCACATTTTGATATGGGAAGCACAAAATCTGGCCATTTAGTAATCACCTGAAGAGGTTTCAGACCGGGTTAATTCTGTCTCACGTGCTGTAGGACCCTGATGCTAACATCCTGGACCAGCAGCATAGGCATCACCTGGGAGCTTGTTAGAACTGCAAAATCTCACCTTAGGCCAACTCAGTCAGAATCTGTATTTTAACAGTATCATTTTAACGTCCGACTCATTTGCACCTTCACCTCTTGGCACTTGGCACTCAGCATTGCCAACTTAAAATAAAAAGACATGCATTCATTCTAAGTACGTACGAGAAAGAAAAAGACATGCAGAGCTAGCAGGGGACGAGGTAAAGATGATGAGGACTTCATGTCAGACTGCTGGAATTAAGAAAGATGGTATGTCTGAATCCTTTCACTCATTCAGTAAGCAAGCAGTTTCTGACAACATCTGACATGCTAGGCTTTATGTTAGCACTAGAGATGCAAAGGGTATCTCTTCTTTTGGTAAATGTTATAAATGGCTATAACAGTAGCAGCAATAAGGTAGTATGGGGGTTTCCTATGTTTACAGGGGGCAGAGAAGACTTCACTATGGAGATGCTTTTTGGGCTAAATCGTAAAGGAAGAGTAGGAAAATATCAAGTACCAGGTAGGGGTGAAGAAAGGAGATGTTTCTAGCAGAGACAACTTGCTTGGGCACATTTACACAGTCATCATGTAGTAATCTTTGTCCCCTCCCCTCTGAGAAGTACACTTATAGGGTGACCAATCATCCTGATTTCTCTAGGACATGGGACTTCCAGTACTAAAATCAGGAAAGTCCCAAGCAAACTGGGATGAGTTAAGCATCACTTTCAAATTTTGTCTCTCGGGTACAGATTATGTTGGCACTGATACTATGCAGTAGATGAAAGGATGAGCTTGGGAAAGAGACCCAGGTTTGAGCCCTGGTTCCAGCTCTCATCAGGTTACCCTTGGGCAAGTTAATCAAAGCCTCTGTGAATGGTAATAATATCTGCCCCATTGGATTGTTTGGGAGATTAAGGGATGGGTAAAAACACTTAGCACAATGCCAAGTACAAAATTAACATTCAGTAAGTGCTGGTTAATTATTATACCTTTTTATAGGATATGAAACATAAGTTGATCCAATTGATGTGGAATGACTGGAATAAGAAAGTAAGGCATGCAGCTGCACAAGCATTGGGGCAAATGAGCCTCGGGAAAGAGTTGCACGACACAATCAGGTAAGACTGAGTCAACATGAGGAAGGATACTCTTCTATTCCTAGAAGTGTTTAGGAAGCCTGGGATCCAGCCAGCCAGAATTTGTTGAACTCCTCTCAGCACTGTACCGGATCCCACTGTAAAAAGTTAACAGTCCTACAGAAACTAAATGTGGCTAGGGAAAACAGCATTGAGTGCTCACTAGGTATGAGGCAATGTTTTGGGTGTTTGAGGTAATTCAAAAGTATGACACAATTCTGATGACCACATGCAGGATATATAAATACCTAATTAAAAATACCAAATCAAGCCTGAGCAACATAATGAGACCCCATCTCTACAAAAAAATTTAAACGTTAGCCTGGCAGCGTGGCAAGTGTTGTAGTCCCAGCTACTTGGGAAGCTGAAGTGGGAGGACTACTTGAACCCACCAGTTCAAGTGTACAGTGAGTTATGACTATACCACTGCACTCCAGCCTGGGCAATAGAGCGAGACCCTATCTCTAAAAAATAAAATAATAATAATACCAAATCATGTTAAAAACTAGAACAAATGGCATATACCATAACTGCTATTGCACAAAAATGGAATACTCAATGTAGGCTAGAGGAGTAAAGCCAAGATTCATGCAGGATGGATAAGACTGCCTAGGCATTCCAGGATGGGAGCCAAATGCAGAAATGAGCATGGCTCATGTGAGGGCAGTGGAGAAGAGAATGTAACTGTGACAAAGAGTGCAAGCTGACACTTTACTTTATTCAGTCATTCAACGTAGCTGAGTGCCTAACGTATGCTAGGTAATAGAGCTTCAAGTAATTAAGACAGTCAAGGTCTATACCCAGTGAAACTTACCTAATGGGCACAAGGCTGAACAGGGAAGGGTGGGTTGATACTGTAGAGCCCACAGAGGTTGCATTTTATCCTGAAGCAATTAGTGGGGAGGGCGCGGTGGTAGGCACTGAAGGTTTAAGGAGGGAAAATAAAGACAACTTGTGCCTTACAGGATCAAGCTGGGTCAAGGAAATTCCCAGGAGCGTGTGGAAGCCCTCTCCCTGGTCCGTGAGCTCAAGCTCATGACCGCCAAGCTCCTTCCAAGCTTCCTGCGCTGTTTCTCTGATGACTTCACAGCAGTTCGGCTGGCAGCCTGTTTGGCAGCTGGTGCCCTGCAGATCCGCGACAAGATGGTGAGTCAGGGAAACGTGTTCTCATCTTACCTTATTGACCTAATGAGAGCATTACCTTCCCTTGTTGTGCACAGCACACTCACCATTCTGTAGGGACACAAAATGAGAGATCAGGAACCAAGAAGGTGAGGGGGTATATGGGCCACATCTATCAGTTAGGACCATTTAGCTCCCAGCCAGCCCACACTTCACTCTAGAGCACAGCCCTGAACCCTGTTCTCACCTCAGTTAACTAACAACTCATTACCTAGGTGCTGATGGGCTTTAGCATCAACTCCAGCGAATGGAGTTATACTTCCTAGTTACTAGGGGGAGATCTGATTGAGGTATTCAAAAAAAGCTATATGGCCACAGACGTGTGGGCTGAGCAAACCAATCTACAGATACCAAATAATTCAGCTAATATACTATATGTACAAGTTGGTACTTCAGACTCCAACTCATTTTTCACTAAAATTGATAGGTCATTTTTCAGTTATAGCACCTTTTAGAGATAAGCGGGGTCCCTGTTTCTGGTTCATTCTCGTTCTTGTTCTCCTCACTCAATACTGCCTTTTATCCATCCCAGGTGCTCGAATGCCTCCTGAATCTGACAGAGAGAGATCCTTACTGGAAAATCAAGGCCTCTGCCATTCGAGGTATTAAAGAAGTAGTGGCCCCAACTCTTCGATCAAATACCTTCCCCTGTGCTAGTATAAATGATTCCCCAAAACTCTCTAATAACAGGATGAAGTGTAGGAGAGGGAATGATCTTAGCTTCTCAGAAGTTCCTTGCCTGAGAAAGGAAAGAGTATTTTCTCCTTTTTAATTTTTAGTTAAGGATCCTGAGTCTAGGTCCGTGTCAAACTTGTTAAGGTAAAGAGCTAACAAGACAGTCCCAGCCAACAGAATTAAGGATAAGTTCCAAGTAGATATCCACTGTTGGCTACATCTTGTTTTCCCTGGAGGTTTCATCTGCTGTACTCTGTAAAAGACCATAGTCAAGACTGCTAGAGAACTAAAACCCTGATCCTAATTTTCCTAATTTCTTTTTAGGATCCTGGGCATTGCTTCTCTCTTTGATATAGTCTTTGGCAGGTCCCTAGCAGAATCAGCCCTAGGTAAACCTCTGAAGTAATTGTGCCTCCCTTCCCCATCACCATGCCTTGACTAGGCTGGTCTCCCAAGTTATCTGTCCCATATCTCATCCCTAAATAGGCAAAATAGTCTATGTTCACATCCTAATGGGCAAGGATGAGATGGCACGTTCCCCTTCGAGGAATCCTTTCCTGAAATTCCAACGGTGATTAATTGCCATCCAAAAGGGAAGATATTGTTTGCAATACTCAACTTATTTCTGGATGCTAGGATACAGCCAACTTAGTCTTCAGGGACAGTGGAACATGCTGCCCCCTAATCTCTGCAGCTTTGGGACAGATTGGGGAAGTAAGTCCCCAGCTGACAGATCTCCTGCTCTGGGCCATCCACTGTGAAAAGTCGCCAGGCGTACGACTGGAAGCTTGCCGTAG
Organism: Indri indri; assembly: GCA_004363605.1. NCBI lineage: Eukaryota > Metazoa > Chordata > Mammalia > Primates > Indriidae > Indri > Indri indri. The sequence goes on along the minus strand of RJWJ010048239.1, from coordinate 1,951 downwards.
CATCCTAGCCCTCAAACTTCAAGGGGACCGGGTCAGGGACACCTTCCTAGATGTGCTGCTCCTGGAGAACCATGATGCTGTTCTAAAGTAAGTACCAAACTTCTGGTTCTTGCCATGAGCTCTTACACTGCCAACTCTCCCATCCTTGCTCACTGAGTATGTCCCTGTCTTTTGAGGCTGTCTAATGGCAGTAAAAGCACAGGTTCACCTGTGCCATTAACCTACCTACCCAAGAAAGTCACAGAAAAACTAGCTTAAATTAGATTGAAAGTGAAACTCATGTAGTTCACGGATCTTTTCTCCCCACTACAGGTGGTTTTAAGTTACTCATATATTCAGCTAAAACTTATCAAGCGCCTATTGTGACAATAGGCTTTAGAGTCAAAAAGATCATGGTCTGAATTCCAGCTATGTGAACCTGGGCAAAGTACTTACTTAAACATTCTAAGACCATTTTTTCATGTGTCAAATGCAGGTGACAGTCTACAGTATAAGGTTGTGGAGATAATGAGATGACATGTGTAGTGCCTGTCATAAAGCTCCTCAGTAAATGGTACCTATTAGTACCTTCAAATATATCATCTCAAAAACTGTACATCATCCCTATAAGCTAAGCATCAGACCATTTTTGCAGATAAGGCTCAGCAAAACCACAGTTAGGATCAGAATTTAGGATTCTTGCTTGATTCCAACTTCTATATTTTCTACCCCCTATGCTTTTATTATTTTTTTTATTTATTTTTTTTTTAAAGACAGTGTCTCATTCTGTCACCCAGGCTAGAGTGCAGTGGCACTGCAGCCTTGAACCCCTGGGCTCAAGGGATCCTCCTGCCTCAGCTTCTTGAGTAGCTGGGACTACAGGCATGTGCCACCATGCCTGGCTAATTTTTAAATATTTCTGTGGAGACAAGATATCACTATGTTGCCCAGACTGGTCTCAAACTCCTAGCCTCAAACAATCCTCCCTGCCTCAGCCTCTGAAACTGCTGGGATCACAGGTGTAAGCCACCATACCGGGCCCCCCATGCTTTTTTTTTTTTTGTTTTTTTTTTTGAGACAGAGTCTCACTCTGTTGCCTGGGCTAGAGTGCCATGGCATCAGCCTAGCTCACGGCAACCTCAAACTCCTGGGCTCAAACGATCCTTCTGCCTCAGCCTCCCAGATAGCTGACTACAGGCACGCGCCACCATGCCCAGCTAATTTTTTCTATTTTTAGTTGTTTGGCCAATTTCTTTCTATTTTTAGTAGAGACGGGGTCTCACTCTTGCTCAGGCTGGTCTCGAACTCCTGAGCTCAAATGATCCGCCTGCCTCGGCCTCCCAGAGTGCTAGGATTACAGGCGTAAGCCACCGCGCCTGGCCCCCCCATGTTTTTTTAAAGGACAAGGCAGAACAATCTAAGAAGTCCTTTTTATCCTTCAGGGAAATTTACCAGGCAATGAAGATACTCAACTTAGAAAATGAAGGAAACCAAGAAATGCTTCAGGAGATCAAGAAAAAGGTAAATAAGTACAAGCTGTTTTTCAAGAGAAAATGTGGGGCTCTCAAGAGTTCCTCAGACCCTTTTTTCCTCCAAGCATGTACATACCCTCTTCCCCACCACAGAAATACTTTCTACAAACTCAGATACCATATCACAAGAAGATATAAAACATCCTGCAAGAATAGGTTATAAAATCCTATTAGTAGGCCGGGCACGGTGGCTCACGCCTGTAATCCTAGCACTCTGGGAGGCTGAGGCCAGCGGATCTTCCTGAGCTCAGGAGTTCGAGACCAGCCTGAGCAAGAGCGAGACCCCGTCTCTACCAAAAATAGAAAGAAATTAATTGGACAGCTAAAAATATATATAGAAAAAATTAGCCAGGCATGGTGGCGCATGCCTGTAGTCCCAGCTACTCAGGAGGCTGAGACAGTAGGATTGCTGGAGCCCAGGAGTTTGAGGTTGCTGTGAG